>JAPZAG010003086.1:0-12409 GCA_027475135.1 Bactrocera correcta | reverse complement strand
CGCTATGCCGCCTAGGCTATATGCCAACTTCAGATCGTTAAAGGAAGTTTATTAAAATAAATATGTTAAACTAATGAGTTAAAGCATCTCGATATCGATCGCTAAATGTGTATATACAAGAAAATCGACTTTATACCTCAATATAAGATGACGGAATTCTTCTACATGCACTGCCGTTATACCGTTAAGGCTTTATGTAGACTTCAGTAAGCTAAAAAATGTTTATTAACTTAATATGTTAAACTAATGATTTGAAGCATTGCGTTATCGATTGCTAAATGTGTATATAAAAAAAAATCGACTTTATACCTAAATATAAGATTACGGAATTCTTCTAAATGCACTGCCGTTATACCGTTATGGCTTTATGTAAACTTCAGTAAGATAAAGAAGGTTAATTAGCTTAAATATGTTAAACTGCTGATTTGAAGCATTTCTTTATCGATTGTTAAATGTGTATATATAAAAAAATCGACTTTATATCTTTAATATAAGATTACGGAATTCTTCCAAATGCACTGCCGTTATACCGTTATGGCTTTATGTAAATTTCAGTAAGATAAAGAAGGTTAATTAACTTAAATATGTTAAACTAATGATTTGAAGCAATTCGATATCGCTTGCTATATGTGTATATACAAGAAAATCGAACTTATACCTAAATATAAGATAACGGAATTCTTCTAAATGCACTGCCGTTATGCCGTTAAGGCTTTATGTAGACTTCAGTGCGTTAAAGAACGTTTATTAACTTAAATATGTTAAACTAATGATTTGAAGCATTTCGATATCGATTGCTAAATGTGTATATACAAGAAAATCGACTTTATACCTAAATATAAGATTACGGAATTCTTCTAAATGCACTCCCGTTATGCCGCCATGGCTTTATATCAACTTCAATACGTTAAAGAAGGTTAATTAACTTAAATATGTTAAACTAATGATTTGAAGCATTTCGATATCGCTTGCTAAATGTGTATATACAAGAAAATCGACTTGATACCTAAATAAAAGATTACGGAATTCTTCTACATGCACTGCCGTAATGCCGCCATGGCTCTATGCCAACTTCAGTTCGTTAAAGAAGGTTTATTAAATTAAATATATTAAACTAATGAGCTGAAGCATTTCGATATCGCTTGCTAAATGTGCATATACAAGAAAAGCGAATTATACCTAAATATAAGATAACGGAATTTTTCTAAATGCACTGCCGTTTTGCCGCCATGGCTTTATATCAACTTTGATACGTTAAAGAAGGTTAAGTAACTTAAATATGTTAAACTAATGATTTGAAGCATTTCGATATCGCTTGCTAAATGTGTATATACAAGAAAATCGACTTTATACCTAAATATAAGATTACGAAATTCTTCTACATGCACTGCCGTTATGCCGCAATGGCCCTATATCAACTTCAATACGTTAAAGAAGGTTAATTAACTTAAATATGTTAAACTGATGATTTGAAGCATTTCGATATCGATATCTAAATGTGTATATACAACAAAATCGACTTTATACCTAAATATAAGATTACGGAATTCTTCCACATGCACTGCCGTAATACCGCCGTGGCTATATGCCAAATTCAGATCGTTAAAGAAGGTTTATTAACTTAAATATGTTAAGCTTATGATTTGAAGCATCTCGATATCTATTGCTAAATATGTATATACAACAAAATCGACTTTATACCTAAATATAAGATTACGGAATTTTTCCAAGTGCACTGCCGTTATACCGTTATGGCTCTATGTAAACTTCAGTAGGATAAAGAAGGTTAACTAACTTAAATATGTTAAACTAATGATTTAATGCATTTCAATATCGCTTGCTAAATGTGTATATACAAGAAAATCGAATTATACCTAAATATGAGATAACGAAATTCTTCCAAGTGCACTGCCGTTATGCCGCCATGGCTTTATATCAACTTTAATACGTTAAAGAAGGTTAATTAACTTAAATATGTTAAACTTATGATTTGAAGCATTTCGATATCGCTTGCTAAATGTGTATATACAAGAAAATTGACTTTATGCCTAAATATAAGATAACGGAATTCTTCTGTATGCACTGCCGAAATGCCGCCTTGGCTATATGCCAAATTCAGACCGTTAAAGAAGGTTAATTAACTTAAATATGTTAAACTAATGAGTGTAACTATCTCGATATCGATTGCTAAATGTGTATATGAAAGAAAATCGAATTTATACCTAAATATACGATAACGGAATTCTTCTAAATGCACTGCCGTTATGCCGCCATGGCTTTATATCAACTTTAATACGTTAAAGAAGGTTAATTAACTTAAATATGTTAAACTAATGATTTGAAGCATTTCGATATCGATATCTAATTATGTATATAAAAAAAAATCGACTTTATACCTAAATAAAAGATTACGGAATTCTTCTACATGCACTGCCGTAATGGCGCCGTGGCTATATGCCAAATTCAGATCGTTG
The DNA here is from genome assembly GCA_027475135.1 of Bactrocera correcta. Lineage (NCBI taxonomy): Eukaryota > Metazoa > Arthropoda > Insecta > Diptera > Tephritidae > Bactrocera > Bactrocera correcta. Next base: position 9,935 of record JAPZAG010003086.1, on the reverse strand, counting down.
AAGAAGGTTAATTAACTTAAATATGTTAAACTAATGACTTGAAGCATTTCGTTATCGATTGCTAAATGTGTATATACAAGAAAATCGACTTTATACCTAAATATAAGATTACGGAATTTTTCTAAATGCACTGCCGTTATGCCGCCATGGCTTTATATCAACTTTAATACGTTAAAGAAGGTTAATTAACTTAAATATGTTAAACTAATGATTTGAAGCATTTCGATATCGCTTGCTAAATGTGTATATACAAGAAAATCGACTTTATACCTTAATATAAGATAACGGAATTCTTCTACATGCACTGCCGTTATGCCGCAATGGCTCTATATCAACTTCAATACGTTAAAGAAGGTTAATTAACTTAAATATGTTAAACTGATGATTTGAAGCATTTCGATATCGATATCTAAATGCGTATTTTAAAGAAAATCGACTTTATACCTAAATAAAAGATTACGGAATTCTTCTACATGCACTGCCGTAATGCCGCCTTGGCTATATGCCAAACTCAGATCGTTGAAGAAGGTTAATTAACTTAAATATGTTAAACTAATGACTTGAAGCATCTCGATATCGATCGCTAAATGTGTATATACAACAAAATCGACTTTATACCTAAATATAAGATAACGGAATTCTTCTAAATGCACTGCCGTTATACCGCTAAGGCATTATGTAGACTTCAGTAAGCTAAAAAATGTTTATAAACTTAAATATTTTAAAACTAATGATTTGAAACATTTCGATATCGATATCTAAATGTGTATATAAAAGAAAATCGACTTTATACCTAAATAAAAGATTACGGAATTCTTCTACATGCACTGCCGTAATACCGCCGTGGCTATATCCCAAAACTCAGATCGTTAAAGAAGGTTTATTAACTTAAACATGTTAAGCTAATGAGTTGAAGCATCTCGATATCGATCGCTAAATGTGTATATACAACAAAATCGACTTCATACCTAAATATAAGATTACGAAATTCTTCCAAGTGCACTGCCGTTATACCGTTATGGCTTTATGTAAACTTCAGTAGGAAAAATAAGGTTAATTAACTTAAATATGTTAAACTATTGATTTGAAGCATATCGATATCGCTTGCTAAATGTGTATATACAAGAAAATCGAATTATCCCTAAATATAAGATAACGGAATTCTTCCAAGTGCACTGCCGTTATACCGTTATGGCTTTATGTAAACTTCAGTAAGCAAAAAAATGTTTATTAAATTAATATGTTAAACTAATGATTTGAAGCATTTCGATATCGATATCTAATTGTGTATAAAAAAGAAAATCGACTTTATACCTAAATAAAAGATAACGGAATTCTTCTACATGCACTGCCGTAATGCCGTCGTGGCTATATGCCAAATTCAGATCGTTAAAGAAGGTTAATTAACTTAAATATGTTAAACTAATGACTTGAAGCATTTTGTTATCGATTACTAAATGTGAATATACAAGAAAATCGACTTTATACCTAAATATAAGATAACGGAATTCTTCTACATGCACTGCCGTTATACCGTTAAGGCTTTATGTAGACTTCAGTAAGCTAAAAAATGTTTATTAACTTAATATGTTAAACTTATGATTTGAAGCATTTCGAAATCGCTTGCTAAATGTGTATATAAAAGAAAATCGACTTTATACCTAAATAAAAGATTGCGGAATTCTTCTACCTGCACTGCCGTAATGCCGCCGTGGCTATATGCCCACTTCAGATCGTTAAAGAAGGTTTATTAACTTAAAAATGTTAAGATAATGAGTTGAAGCATTTCGATAACGCTTGCTAAATGTGTATATACAAAAAAATCGACTTTATACCTAAATAAAAGATAACGGAATTCTTCTACATGCACTGCCGTTATGCCGCAATGGCTCTATATCAACTTCAATACGTTAAAGAAGGTTAATTAGCTTAAATGTGTTAAACTTATGATTTGAAGCATTTCGAAATCGCTTGCTAAATGTGTATATACAAGAAAATCGACTTTATACCTAAATATAAGATTACGGAATTCTTCTAAATGCACTGCCGTTATGCCGCCATAGCTTTATATCAACTTTAATACGTTAAAGAAGGTTAATTAACTTAAATATGTTAAACTTATGATTTGAAGCATTTCGATATCGCTTGCAAAATGTGTATATACAAGAAAATCGACTTTATACCTAAATATAAGATAACGGAATTCTTCTACATGCACTGCCGTTATGCCGCAATGGCTCTATATCAACTTCAATACGTTAAAGAAGGTTAATTAATTTAAATATGTTAAACTGATGATTTGAAGCATTTCGATATCGATATCTAAATGCGTATATTAAAGAAAATCGACTTTATACCTAAATAAAAGATTACGGAATTCTTCTACATGCACTGCCGTAATGCCGCCTTGGCTATATGCCAAACTCAGATCGTTGAAAAAGGGTTTAAATTTAAACTTAAATATGTTAAACTAATGACTTGAAGCATCTCGATATCGATCGCTAAATGTGTATATACAACAAAATCGACTTTATACCTAAATAAAGATAACGGAATTCTTCTAAATGCACTGCCGTTATACCGTTAAGGCTTTATGTAGACTTCAGTAAGCTAAAAAATGTTTATAAACTTAAATATGTTAAACTAATGATTTGAAACATTTCGATATCGATATCTAAGTGTGTATATAAAAGAAAATCGACTTTTACCTAAATAAAAGATTACGGAATTCTTCTACATGCACTGCCGTAATGCCGTCGGGGCTATATGCCAAATTCAGATCGTTAAAGAAGGTTAATTAACTTAAATATGTTAAACTAATGACTTGAAGCATTTCGTTATCGATTGCTTAATGTGTATATACAAGAAAATCGACTTTATACCTAAATATAAGATAACGGAATTCTTCTAAAGCACTGCCGTTATACCGTTAAGGCTTTATGTAGACTTCAGTAAGCTAAAAAATGTTTATAAACTTAAATATGTTAAACTAATGATTTGAAACATTTCGATATCGATATCATAATGTGTATATACAAGAAAATCGACTTTATACCTAAATAAAAGATTACGGAATTCTTCTACATGCACTGCCGTAATACCGCCGTGGCTATATGCCAAATTCAGATCGTTAAAGAAGGTTTATTAACTTAAACATGTTAAGCTAATGAGTTGAAGCATCTCGATATCGATCGCTAAATGTGTATATACAAGAAAATCGACTTTATACCTAAATATAAGATAACGGAATTCTTCTACATGCACTGCCGTTATACCGTTAAGGCTTTATGTAGACTTCAGTAAGCTAAAAAATGTTTATTAACTTAATATGTTAAACTACTGATTTGAAGCATTTCGATATCGATATCTAAATGTGTATATAAAAGAAAATCGACTTTTACCTAAATAAAAGATTGCGGAATTCTTCTACCTGCACTGCCGTAATGCCGCCGTGGCTATATGCCCACTGCAGATCGTTAAAGAAGGTTTATTAACTTAAAAATGTTAAGATAATGAGTTGAAGCATTTCGATAACGCTTGCTAAATGTGTATATACAAAAAAATCGACTTTATACCTAAATATAAGATAACGGAATTCTTCTAAATGCACTGCCGTTATGCCGCAATGGCTCTATATCAACTTCAATACGTTAAAGAAGGTTAATTAACTTAAATATGTTAAACTAATGATTTGAAGCATTTCGTTATCGATTGCTAAATGGTATATACAAGAAAATCGACTTTATACCTAAATAAAAGATTACGCAATTCTTCTACATGCACTGCCGTAATGCCGCCTTGGCTATATGCCAAACTCAGATCGTTGAAGAAGGTTAATTAACTTAAATATGTTAAACTAATGACTTGAAGCATCTCGATATCGATCGCTAAATGTGTATTTGGCGATGATGCAGTACTAGGAAGAATTGTTGTTCACACTTTGATGGTCGCTGACGAACTATATTTCAATTTAGTGCTTTTGATCTCACATTCTTACATTCGTTAAGTTTAAGGATAAATTACATAAAATGGCAAACTTAAGAAGTATAGTACGAATAAATATTATGTACAGTACAAATCAAAATTAGGAGTAATTATTATAACTAGTGTAGAGTGGTGATCTCCACATTACCCCCCTTCTAGATTTCTGTGAATTGACTTGCAATACATCTAGAGGGTCTGAGGTTTGGTTAGAATTAACAGCTGGTTTTTCATCTGCTATATTGTAACTTGGCTTGAGGCGGTCGATTGAAATAACGATGTTTTTGCCTTTTATTTCGATTGTAAAATTTTTGTCGTTTTTTGAAATAACTTTATAGGGTCCATCGTATGGTTGTGTCATAGAAGGAGTTACTCGATCGTTGCGTACATATACGTGTGTTGATTGAAATAAATTCTTATTTACGAATGGTGTACTTGGAGAATGCCATGAAGTTTCGACGGGACGAATTTTTTGAAGATGACGTCGTAATTTTTCAACAAAAATTGAGTTCGGCTGCATATTTGGTTTTGTAGTAAAAAACTCGCCAGGTAATCGTGTTGCGGTTCCGAATAACATTTCGGCTGCGGAAGCCTTTAAGTCTTCCTTAACGGCATTTCGTAGTCCTAAAAGAGTAAGTCCTAAATTATCTACCCAAGATTCTTTTCCGGTGGCTAGTATGGCGTTTTTGAATGAACGGTGCCACCTTTCTATCAATCCATTCGTTTGTGGATGATACGGTGATGTACGTTCACGCTGAGTACCTAATGTTAGAAACATTTCTTGAAACATTTTGGATTCGAATTGAGTTCCTTGGTCTGTGATTATCTTCTGAGGTGAGCCATATCGTCCAACCCATTCGTTCAAAAAAGCTCTACATACTGTTTCTGCTTGAATGTCGACAAGAGGTATCGCTTCGGGCCATCTCGAAAAGCGATCGATGAGTGTAAGACAATATTTGAATCCCTGATTAAGAGGTAATGGTCCAATTATATCAACGTGAACAACTTGAAAGCGTTGGTCTGGCTTTTCTAAACGTTGTAATGGAGACTTGATGTGGCGTAAAACTTTGCTGCGACTGCAACGGATGCAGGCACGAACAAATGCTTTGCAGTCCTTTCGCATATTTACCCAAACAAAATGTTGAGAAATCATCTTTAGAGTTGCGTTGGCCCCAACGTGAGCGAGGTCGTGAACATTGTGTAGAATCTGCTTACAAATCGTTTGCGGTACGATGGGTCTAACTTGGCTCATTGATACATCGCAAAGTAATGTAGCGTTGCTGCCTTCCAATCTGAAATGTTTAAGTTGTAAAGAGTGTTTTATCTTACCAGTAACAAGTGCTTGAATGTTTGAGTCAGATTTTTGTTCGTTGGCCATATCAGTGTAGTTGATCGATGTTATTGTGTTGATACGCGACAATATATCTGCGGTTTGGTTTTTTGAACCCGGAATGTGACGGATGTCTGTTGTAAACTGACTAATATAGTCAAGTTGTCTAATCTGACGAGGTGAACCTTTGTCGTTTCGCTTATGAAAAGAATAAATTAATGGCTTATGATCCGTATAAATGCATGTTTGATTGCCTTCGATTAGGAATTGAAAATGTTTTATGGCGAGATAGATTGCAAGAAGTTCTCTATCGTAAACTGAGTAATGCTTTTCTGTTTCCGTTAGACGACGTGAAAAATATCCAAGGGGTTCTGGTTCGTTATTTACTAATTGGTGAAGTACAGCTCCTACTGCGACATCGGATGCGTCTGTGAATAAACGGAGTTGAGCACCAACATGAGGGTATGCTAAAGTAGCTGCATCGGCCATATTTTGTTTACAATCTTCAAAAGCGTTGATTGCTTCATCTGTCCAATCGATACGAGTTTTATCATTGCGTTTGTTTCCTTTGATAAGTGTTTGTAAAACGGCTTGACGTTTTGCGGCGTTAGGTAAAAATTTGCGATAGAAATTGATAGATGCTAGGAAACTTTTTAATTCGTTGGCCACTGTAGGTCGTTTAACTTTTAAAATAGCCTCAACTTTTTCTGGTAGCGGGCGAATACCTTTATGCGTAATGCTGTGACCTAAGAATTTTATTTCTTTCTTACCAAATTCACATTTCGATGGATTAATTGTTAGACCAGTTGCGCGGAGTCGTTGGAATATCATGCGTATATGTTTCGCATGTTCCTCCATGTTTGCTGAAGCTATGCATATGTCATCAACATAAGGAAAGGCGAAGTCAAGACCTCGTAAGGCTTCATGTATGAGGCGTTGAAAAGTTTGTGCTGCATTTCGTAGACCAAACGTCATATGAGTAAACTCATATAGACCGAATGGTGTTATTATGGCTGTTTTCTTTATGTCTTCCGGTCGAACGGGTATTTGATGGAATGCTCTTTGTAGATCGATCTTGCCAAAAACTGTTTTTCCTCGTAGGATTGTTAAGCAGTCATGAATAAACGGAATAGGATAACGGTCTGGAATGGTGATTTTATTGAGCGCACGGTAATCTCCACATGGTCGCCAATTGCCGTCTGCTTTGCGGACCATGTGAAGCGGACTAGCCCAATTGCTCTTCGAAGGGCGACACACGCCTATTTGCATCAGATATTCGAATTCAGTTCGTGCGGCTTTAAGTTTATTGTGGTCGAGCTTTCGAGCACGAGCTGTAACGGGTTGACCTTGGGTTTCAATTACGTGACATACCTCAGTCTTTACTGGTTTTCGATCTAGATTCATTTCTGTGAGGTCCTTAAATTCCTTGAATAACTTTGCGAATGGACACTGTATGTCGAAAGCTTTTATCTGCATATTCAACTCTTTGTGAATAGTGCAAGGCGCTTCGAGATTTGTCTTGTTGTCGATTAATTTGTTGCGTTTTAGATCGATGATCAAGTCGTAGTGACGAATAAAATCACTGCCAATGATTGATGTATTAACGTCTGCAACCATAAAGTTCCACATGAATTTGCGACGAAGACCAAGATCCACGTGTTGGCGTACTAAACCGTAAGTTTTTATTGGAGTACCGTTGGCTGCGTATAACGTGACGTTTGTTGGGCGAAGAGAATTAAAATTGTTTTTGTTTGGAAGAACACTGTAATCGGCACCAGTGTCTATGAGATATTTTACGTTTGATGACTGGTCTTTGATGAAAAGTTGATTTACTGCTGCGTTGACGTGATTGGCGTCAGCATCGCTGACTGAAACTTCTAGTCATTCATGCTGGGTGTTGGTACTTTGTCGACGTAGACATGGACTACGGCATCGGTTGGCGGAGTCTCCAAAAGTTTGATGGTACCAACATTCTTTTGTATTGCGTGAGGAAGATCTTCGCTCACTCGATTGACTATGTCGTCTAGGAAATCTGCGACTAGTGCGTGAGCGACTGCGTTCTCGTGTGCGCATATTATCAAATTTGCGTTGCAATTCGTTAATCGTATTTGATAGTTGAAAAATCGTGTCTTGTTGAGTCTGAGACGATGTACTGGCGGCGTGATCCGATGATGAACAAATTTGACGCTGGGTTAACGTTTCCATAATAGCGTCGGCAACTGCAATTTGGACATCTATCGTACCTTCGCGTGCGATTACGGATGCTCTTATTAATTCCGGTAAGCGTTGGATCCACATGGCTCTAAGAGTTTCTTCCGAAAAGGAATTTCCTGCCACTCGTCTCATGGCATTAAATAGTTGACTCGGACGTTGATCACCTAGTACCATCTCCTCCCAAAAATCGTTGAATTTTACGTTGATAACTTTCACCAAAATATTTGAGAAGTTCAGTCTTGAGAAACTCATACATGCCAATGCCTGAGTTGGTAATGCGTTGCGTATTTTCTGCGTTTTTACTGATTTGGCTAATGGTTGGTAGCGTAAGAGGATCTAAAGTAGCCATCACATGGTAATAACGTTGAGCGTCGCTGTTCATGTTGCATGCCTTAAACCAATAGTCCACCGATGTGAACCATGCATCCATATCGTTTGGTGTTATGCGAGGCATCGGAATACGTGCATGTGCTTCAGGTGCAGTATACCGTTGAAGCGGTGCAAACTGTACACATTGATGATCTGGAAACGGGATCGCATCATTTTTACGTTGCTGTGAAAACGGTACTATGTTCGGCTGATGTAAATTCCTATACGGTACTTCGCTGCCCTCTGTCTGCGCTGGCTTCGTCTGACGCGCAGCTTCACTTGCTGCCTCTAAATGTATGACCGTATGACTTTGACTTTCAGGTTGAATGTCATTGGCGCTCCAACTGCTTCCGTAGTGTCTAAATGCTTCTGGGACTACTGGAATTCCATCGCTGCCAGATATGGTTTCGCTTTCCACAGGTTGAAGGTGTTCGTCCATTTTGAATAAGCGCGGGGTTTAGAAAAATATCAAAAAATTTTTCTCTTCTGACACCAATTTGGCGATGATGCAGTACTAGGAAGAATTGTTGTTCACACTTTTATGGTCGCTGACGAACTATATTTCAATTTAGTGCTTTTGATCTCACATTCTTACATTCGTTAAGTTTAAGGATAAATTACATAAAATGGCAAAATTAAGAAGTATAGTACGAATAAATATTATGTACAGTACAAATCAAAATTAGGAGTAATTATTATAACTAGTGTAGAGTGGTGATCTCCACATGTATATACAACAAAATCGACTTTATACCTAAATATAAGATAACGGAATTCTTCTAAATGCACTGCCGTTATACCGTTAAGGCTTTATGTAGACTTCAGTAAGCTAAAAAATGTTTTTAAACTTAAATATGTTAAACTAATGATTTGAAACATTTCGATATCGATATCATAATGTGTATATACAAGAAAATCGACTTTATACCTAAATAAAAGATTACGGAATTCTTCTACATGCACTGCCGTAATACCGCCGTGGCTATATGCCAAATTCAGATCGTTAAAGAAGGTTTATTAACTTAAACATGTTAAACTATTGATTTGAAGCATATCGATATCGCTTGCTAAATGTGTATATACAAGAAAATCGAATTATCCCTAAATATAAGATAACGGAATTCTTCCAAGTGCACTGCCGTTATACCGTTATGGCTTTATGTAAACTTCAGTAAGCTAAAAAATGTTTATTAAATTAATATGTAAAACTAATGATTTGAAGCATTTTGATATCGATATCTAATTGTGTATATAAAAGAAAATCGACTTTATACCTAAATAAAAGATATCGGAATTCTTCTACATGCACTGCCGTAATGCCGTCGTGGCTATATGCCAAATTCAGATCGTTAAAGAAGGTTAATTAACTTAAATATGTTAAACTAATGACTTGAAGCATTTCGTTATCGATTGCTAAATGTGTATATACAAGAAAATCGACTTTATACCTAAATATAAGATAACGGAATTCTTCTAAATGCACTGCCGTTATACCGTTAAGGCTTTATGTAGACTTCAGTAAGCTAAAAAATGTTTATAAACTTAAATATGTTAAACTAATGATTTGAAACATTTCGATATCGATATCATAATGTGTATATACAAGAAAATCGACTTTATACCTAAATAAAAGATTACGGAATTCTTCTACATGCACTGCCGTAATACCGCCGTGGCTATATGCCAAATTCAGATCGTTAAAGAAGGTTTATTAACTTAAACATGTTAAGCTAATGATTTGAAGCATCTCGATATCGATCGCTAAATGTGTATATACAACAAAATCGACTTTATACCTAAATATAAGATTACGGAATTCTTCCAAGTGCACTGCCGTTATACCGTTATGGCTTTATGTAAACTTCAGTAGGAAAAATAAGGTTAATTAACTTAAATATGTTAAACTATTGATTTGAAGCATATCGATATCGCTTGCTAAATGTGTATATACAAGAAAATCGAATTATCCCTAAATATAAGATAACGGAATTCTTCCAAGTGCACTGCCGTTATACCGTTATGGCTTTATGTAAACTTCAGT
>JAPZAG010003085.1:0-12411 GCA_027475135.1 Bactrocera correcta | reverse complement strand
TTTTTTTGTTTTATTTTTGTTTTTTGTTTTTTATTTTTTATTTTTTTTTTTTATTTTTTGTAGTCATACAATCTTCTGGGATTGACGCTTTTGAATTACTTTACCAATATATCTTGTTTAAATTCTTTTTTATTGTGACATTTCTTAAATTAAACTAGAACTGCCTCACTCATTTGATTTCGAAGAATATCACTGATTTAATATGAGAGCTTTTCTGAGGGTTTGTAGTCCCTACCTTAAAACATTATGAATAAAAATATATGCGGAAAGCGTAACTCAAACTTTAAGCAAATTTAAGCATATTCTTCAAATATTTCTTATTGTGTTTTGCTCCTTTGGTTTTAAAGGCAAACTAACCGAAAACTTTCAAACTGTAAGAAATTACTTTAAAATTGTAAAATTTTATTAGCAGAAATCACATTTCAACACCTACCAAAAACACTGACACTTTGAAAACTCTTGCTACTGCTTTCACAGACACTTTCTCACTCCCCACAGCCAGCCTTGCCACACTTCCTATATCCGAAATCCTGAGAAGCACGCGTCTAGCTCGTGGCTGTGCCACACAAGTGAACACACACACACGCTCGTGTATATTTATCTTAGCCGTTTGGTCAACAAGACTTAACCTTGTTGTATATCATACTCTCCTCGTGTTCTTTTCGCCGCGATGCTAAACAAAGACACCATGTGAGCCAGCTACTGGCGCTCGACCGACCCCATGTTGCACGCTGCAAGAAACTGCTGTAATGCACATGTTGCCAGTGTTTGCACAGACACCAAGCAGCAATGGGACATTCACACGTACGTTCTTGTGCGTGTGTGTGCGCGCGAAGGAGTGCGGCATGCAACAGTTGCCACACATGAGTGAACGAGAAGTAACTATGTGTGTGTGCCAAGAATTACACAAGTGTGCGAAATCTTTGCTGAAGTAGAAAATCGCGAAAATAAACATTGAACTGTAATGCCAAAGTCAACAGCAAAGTGTCGGTGCGCTTTGTTGTTGCCACAACAGTGACTGAACTAAGTGCATGCACACACATACACACAAAAACGTATAGTTTGTGCCATCGCCAAGACAGAAGTAAATGAAAAGAACGAGTGAAATAAAAAGTTGTGATATGACGACGGAGAGTTTGTTGCCTTGAATGACGTCGGCATTGTCAACGTGCAACAATGCAACAGGCGAACTGCAGCAAAAACTATAATAACTTTTGTTGAAAAATTGAAGCAGTGCACCATTCAAGTGGCAGCGCCATATATATTTGGCAAGACATACATAAGCATGAAATGCAGCGGCGTACAACGTTGCGTATACGTAACCGCTGCAGTGAAGCAAGTTCTCCTGGTAGCGGTCATATGTACATATATGTATGTGCTTATATGGATGATTTTGTGAGTCTTTTGTATGAAATGCACTTAAGTTGAGTTAATGCTCGAAAGTATTATGTACTCTAACTTAAAGGGTGCTCCAAAAGTTTTCGCAAGAATTTTTGTTTAAGAGGTTTTATTGAATTTTTTTAAGATACATATTAATCCACAAATAAGTAATTTTACATAATTTAATTTACTTTAGTAATAGACGAATCATTCTGAAAAATTTTTGATGCCTTTCATTCTATAGTCAATCACAACAGGACTTTCTCAAAACCGAGTTTTGTGGTGATCAAAATTTTTTGGCTTAAAATTATCTAAAATCCAAAAACCAAGAAGGTTTTTATTACTACTGTCGAGTACAGATACTAATCGATGGTCTAATCAAAACATTGATTTCGGAAAAAATTAGAGATTCTCATACAAAATAAATAATTTTTTGTGCAAACAGTGACTCGGAATTGTTATATAAAATCTTATTCCTTCAATCTTTAGTAAAGATATATCAATATATCGATAACTTAATAAAATTTCAAGTCGGTAGAAAACAGAAATTTTCATAACCGAAAAAACAGCATTTCGATAAAAAGTCGTTTGAAGTTTTAAGCTGAAATAAAAAATCTTACCAATACGCTAATATTTTCGAAACTTATTTCAAGTTCGAAATTTCGAAAAATAATTTCACTTTTTTTTTTGAAATTTTTGAAAGTTTTTGAAATTTATAACCCTTTAAATCATTAAAAGTACTTTAAAACAGCCCACAAAGAAAAACAGTACAAAAAACTTGATAATGTTCGAATTTTTGAAAATATTTTATAAGTGGATATAACACTTTCTATCATTAAAATTACTTTAAAGCAGCCCACAAAAAAAAAAAATTGCACAAAAAACTTTTTTTTCGAATTTTCTGACAATAATTTCGAAATTTTTTAAATTTCATATGTGGTTCTAACCCTTTAAATCGTTAAAGTAACTTTAAAACAGCCCACACAGAAAAACAGCACAAAAACTTTATCAACTTCGAATTTTCGAAAATTAATTTCGAATATATTTTGAAATTCATTAGCGTATATAACCCTTTAAATCGGCCTAAAAACACTTAACAACAGCTCTCAACAAAAAACAACGCCAAAACCTTTATTAAGCTCGAATTTTCGGAGAATAATTTAAAATATATTTTAAAATTCATAAGCGGATATAACCATTAAGTCATTAAAAGCAGCCCACAAAAAAACTGCACAAAAATTTTTATCGAGTTCGAATTTTCGGAGAATAATTTCGGATATTTTTTTGAATTCATATGTGATTATAACCCTTTAAATCAGCCCAAGTAGACAGAGGTTTGGGTGTTTGTCTTGGCTAAACTCGACATTAAAATAAAAAATCTTACAAATACGCTCATCTCTCTGAAATTGTTTATCAAGTTCGAATTTTCGTAGAATAATTTCAGATATACATATGAAGAAATGATTTTTGGAAATTCGTAGGCGGTTATAAACCTTTAAATCGTTTAAATCGTTTTAAAACAGTCAAACGAAATATTTTTTTTTTTTTAAATATTGACCAAATTAGTAACAGCGATTTAGGTTTGTCTCTTCGTTAAATACGACTTTGGTATATCGTAATATTTTATAACTTCAAAAAATCAAAAATGTTATTACAACAGTGTAAATATCATGGTTCTTTTACAATTTACGCTTTCTTAATCACGCAAATTTATCAATACCCTTGATGGAGCACCCTGTATGGCAAACAATTGCTTCCAAGAAAGCGTAATCCCACTCGTTGCTCTGTTGATTACATTTTGACCTTTTGTTTAACTTCTTTGCTTTTCTTCTTTGCTTAGACCCTACAAGGAGACTACAAGACTTTACTTAAAACTTAGCGCATCGCCAGTGTATGGCGATATTTCACTTAATTTGCTGTTGCGGACGAGCAGCTTATAATCGCTAAACAACATCCTTGCTCTCTGCTACCCACACACGCTCATATGCTCATAAATAAAACCACGTGACATATGAGTGTGTTAAACAGCGCCAGGGATAACTAACAACCACGGCGGCTAAGTATGCCTACTACTTGCCACAACGCGGCGGGGTGTGCCCCTTGGCCAAACTTGGCAGCCGTAATTGATATTAATGGCGCTGCCACTTAAACAAGTGTGCCGTTATCCTTTATCCTTTTGTTGTATTGAATTTTAGTGTAAAATATTGCGGCCACACAGTAAACTTTCTGGACATTGAAAAGTTTGTGTGTGTTGTGTGCGTCTTGAGATTAAGAAACTCACCGCTTTTTACAAGCGCAACTATTGCAAAACAATAACAACAACTCACTTCATTATCACTCTTACAAGACTGGCGCATGTTGTTTTCATAATTTAGCTCTTTTTGTGTCCGTCTTTATTGTTGCTCTTAATTTTAATTCCTTCCGCACACGAAATGTACATTTGTGGCAAGGCTGAGAAGGTTGTCTCCTTCGGCTGGGGGATTTATTTCTTTTGTGCTGTTCGGCTATGGCATTCGCCTGGCATTTATGCACAAAGCAATAAGAATTAATTAAGAAATGCTGTTTAAATATTCCGTTATATTTTGTGTTGCCCATAAAGCGAAAGATATTGCCACGGCGTAAACGAGTGTGTGAGCAGCGTTCACATTTGCAATTCTTGCCGCAGCATTTGCTGGGCGTTAACAGAGAATTCTTCTTTTACTTCTTGCCTTTGTTGACATTGTTGTTGTTGTAGTTGTTGCGCATATCTGCCGGGTTGTTAATTTCTATCACGCATGACACCACTACAAGTGTTCCGTGTCGGCCCATTGCATGTTGTAATCGGCGGCTTGTTATTGCTGTAATTACAATTTGTACTGCGTGTCTGCTATACCGTTATTCCGTTATTCTGTTATGGTAATGACATGGTTACACTTTTTCTGCCACATATTTTATCGGCATAAAGTTGCTGGATATTTTTGTGCGTGTGAGTATTAGTCTATGCTGTGTTTATTTGTGCATTTATGGTAATTCTGGTTAACAAAATATATATAAAAAAATTGCTCTGAAAACCTTCGAGAGATGAAAAAGTAAATATAACTTTTATGTTTGGTTGGGTTAGGTTATAACGTCGATCCTTACAGCTAAGAACGCCACCTAAAACTCCTATACACTGGATTATAAAACACTTACAAATCGACAAAGCGCTCTGAGCTCATCACAAATTTTTTGAATTGGCTAATGTCAGTTTCTGCTTTGTCTTCTGGTTTGCCGAAGGTCCGACTGCAGACATGTTTCAACCTCAGTCTTGCAAACCTGGTGAGTGAAGGAAAAGTGCCTGGTTGTTTCCACCTCACCTTCTTCGAAACAACTTTGACAACGTGTGGCCGTCACTACTTTTACTTTTACTGAATATAACTTTTCGATGATATATTTATTATCTTTCTTTATATTTTTGCGCATGAATTCGACTATATGCATTGATATAATGCCTGCTTAAAACTAGACTGAGTTAAAATTTTCAAAACATCTCTAATCAATCTATAAGCCACTTATAGTCCAGTTTGGTCGTTCGCAATATCAGATGAAGTTTAGTTGTTCATAGTTCCGAAAATGATGCACGACGGTTCCTGACTTAGTTACAGGTCACAACATACTGGCATCACATGTCAGCCATATGGGCATATCCCAGAAACTGTCTACCAACCAAAAATATTTGAACTTAATCCAACCTAATTTTTGTTTTAATGGAGCATTAGAATAGATATCCAATTTTATAAATTTATAAAAAAAAAATTATTTCGATGACGATTAATACAAAAATTATTACCAAATCCTACCCTACCTCAGGTCTTTTCAGGTGTTATACAAAAAAAGTGAAATTTTTTACGTGTTCATCATTGCTTTAGTATTAACATAGATGGTCCAATCGAAAGCCATATTGTTATTCACTCAATTCTCCTTAAAATTTGTAAAAAAAAAAATTCGTTTACTTTTCTGGAAACATTAAAATTTGGTATGAAATGCCAGGTAAATGTGTTGTAGCGTGCGTAACGGAAAATCAGGTTTTTTTTATATTGTGAGTAGAAAATTTTTTTTTTTTTACAAATCATCTATAATTTTAATTTAAATAAGTATCCTGCTTTTAAGAAAAAAAAATTTTCAACCTACAATTAAAAACCAAAAAACTACAGCATATTCATTTCTGTAGCGTGCGTAACGATTTGAGTTCTCACAAAAATTACAATAGAAACCTTTGCAATTTTTATTGTTTTATTTTCACTTAGCTTCTTAATTCTTTTCTTCGCCTACTATTCTTAGCCTACTATAAGTGTACCGATTAGCGATTATTTTTTTATACGGTAAATTTCACGTTGTCTCGGCTTTGGTTGCGTTTGAATCATTTGCAATTAGTGTCATTTTAGATTATCGGCATATTGGTACCACAGAAAATTGTTTGTTTGCAGTATAATATTTAATAATAACAGTTGAAAAAATGAAAACGGGTGCAGAGCGTATTCGAAAATATCGCAAAAAAATACAATCCAGTGAAAACTTAACACAAATAGAACGTTTAAAAAATGCGAACAACAAGTGCAACAAGTGCATTAAAGATATTACAGACGCTTTCGTACCTTTGACTTACATTAATCAACTCGAAGAGCTTACTGAATGGAAGCATTGGAGAATCGTTGATAAACGAATCATCATTAGTTATACGAAAGGACCAATAACTGATTTGATTAATGAATTGGAATCTCAGTTACCTTCCTTTAAACTGCATACTTACGTTAAAAGAACTCAACAAAAATACTTTCAATACCGAAAAATATATATTAAACAAGATGAAGCTGTTCTGCAAGTCGATTTTGCGGAAAACTATAGGCTCCTCAATCAAAATGAAATTCAGTCTGCACATTTTAGTTACTCCCAAGTTACCATTTTTACTTGTGTTGCCTGGTTGCACAATTGCACAAGATCATTTGCTATTACGAGCGATCAACTGTCACACAATAAATATGATGTTTATTGCTTTCTCCAGTTAATTGTAAAGAAACTTAAAGAACAAAACGCTATTTCGAAGTTATTTTTATTTTCTGATGGCTGTGCAAGTCAATGTAAAAACAAGTTCATTTTGAGTATTATACCGTTTTTTAAAGAAAAATTAGATTTGACCAACTTTGAGTGGAATTTTTTTGCAACTGCTCACGGAAAGGGTGCAGCAGACGGAATTGGAGCTGTCATAAAGAGAAAAATTTGGCAAATGGAGAAAACTCAGAATATTGTTCTTAATAACGCCCACGATTTTTTTAAACTGGCAAAAATTAATATAAATGGTATTTTTATTTTATATGTAAGCAGTACATATATAAAAAATACAACTGCATTTCTTTCGGAGAGATGGGCTAACGTTAAGAGCATTCCCGGAATAAAAAGCAACCATTATTTTTCATTTCTTAATGAAAATGAGCTCGAAATAGCACTAACGGCAGATTCAGCAAAACATAAAATTTATTTGTAAACATATATACATTTATAAATTAATTTATAAACATAAAATATGAATTAAATAATCTTATTAAAAAAGAGTATAAATTGTTTTGTTAAAATAAATACAATTGTTTTTATTTATATACTTCTGGAAAAAATGTAGCGTGCGTAACGTTGGGTTCACGGCCATTGATAAAAAACTACAAAATTTTTTGGCTGCAAGTAAGTTATTTTAGAATTCTCTTATATTCATCTTTCTGTAAGGTATTTCATTTGGTGTGCTTTATTATACAAAATTTGCTAAAAATTACGAAAACATACCTCAACCTTCAAAGCTACTTCCATTTTTTGTAGCGTGCGTAACAATACTTTGAGATCAAATTTTTCGCAGCTTAAACCTGTTACAAAAAATATTTTGATGACATTCGAAAGTACACTCAAATCCCACTAAACACTGTGTCTAACTTGAAGGTATGTCTTTTGAAAGACCAAAAAATTGTTATATTTCAATCCGAAAACGCGTACGAATGTGGCGTTCGTAACGCAGGATTTGCCCATATGTGCGCAAAAAATAAGGTGACATTTGAATTTAAACTGCGCGCGTCGAAGGATTTGGAGAATTATTTTTTTTTAGGTTGGTAGTACTGTCAGTCACATTTATGTCAAATTTCGTGTCAAAATATTCATTAGTGTTTGAGATACGTGTCGTTTTGTGAGCTGCTAAAAGTGAGTTTTTCGTTTTTTGCGATGTCGAAATTTGTTGAGCAAAGAATTTGCATTAAATTATGTTTACTGGATCAATTTTCTGCTGCGGATACGTTGAGGATGGTGCAGAAAGCCTTTAATGATGAGGTTATGTCTAAAAAAATTTTTACAAGTGATATAGTGAGTTCCAAGCCGGCCGTGAACGTGTCGAAGACGAAGAGCGTCCAGGGCAATTATCTCCCTCAAAAAGCGTCGATTAACAATTAGAGACCTTGCCGATGAAGTTGGCATATCGAACGGCTCAGCCAATACCATTTTGAAGGATGTTTTGGGCCTCAAGCGCGTCAAATCTCGACTGGTACCGAAAACATTGAATTTTTTGGAAAAAAGGCGTCTCGTTGAAATGTGTGAAACGATGCTTTCCGACTACCAGGGTGTCATGAAACGCATTATAACTGGCGATGAGACTTGGATCTATGCTTACGACCCCGAGACAACCGATCAATCGAGCGAATATCGTGCCAAAAGAGAGCCGAGACCAAAAAAATCGCGCCAAAGTTGCTCAAAAATCAAGGTCATGTTGACTGTTTTCTTCGACTATCGTGGTGTTGTGCATTATGAATTGCTTCCAACCGGTCAAACAGTCAAAATGGAATATTATTTGAACGTTAAGCGTCGTTTGCGTAACGCTATCCGCCTAAAAAGGCCGGAATTGTGGAAAGACAAGTCTTGGTTTTTACACCACGGTAATGCACCATCCCATACTGCCCTCGTAATTCGTGATCATTTTGCCAAAAACTCAACCCATATCGTTCTGCAGCCACCGTATTCACCTGGTCTGGCGCCGTGCGACTTCTGGCTGTTCACCACGCTCAAAAGGCCGCTCCGGGGACACCGTTTTCTACGATAGAGGAGATTCAAGCCGCAGCGAAGACGGAAATGAAGGCCATCCCGGAAAGTGACTACAACCAGTGTTTCGAAGATTGGAAAATTTGCTGGCATAAGTACAGGAGGGGACTACTTTGAAGGGGATGAAATTGATTTGGAAGAATAAATAAAGAATTTTCAAAATAAATACAATGTCACCTTATTATATGGGCACAGTATGTAGCCGATCCCACATCAATCGGATCTATATAATCGAAACGGACCCGGATATTTATTCGGCCAAAGATTGCCAACTCGGCACCATGGATCAAAACTACTTCAGGAATGTTTTCTGCCACAGCACGGGTTTCCTGCTATAAGCATTAGACCACCAGCGAACCTGAAAGGAGATTTGTGCCTTACCGACTACTTATTAATTGTTCTACACACCGTTTACTTGCAATATGGGAGGTGTCTCAAAACTTGCTTGCACTTCGCTTAGTAAATACTCTCAACTAACTATTGTAGATCACGTTTTTGGGCCAACAAATGGAATTACAACATATACATATGTATGTATATAGACAGCAAGGCAAGTATATTTATGCAGGTGATAAACTATAACATACGCTTAGGCGCATCTCGAAATAATTATCTTCATAAGTGAGTGAAGTTATATGCGTGGAAAAGGAGCTGGAAATTTATTGATATGGAAAGTTGTTTGCATACTTGGTTCTCCCGGTCTCTACGTCTTGTTGCGTCACATATTAAGCTCCCTAATAGAGACGGCGGCTCAAGTGTCTTCCCTTACTGCTGTGGCTTTGGCATACATGCGTATACTTGCAGGCCTAAAAACCCATAAAAAGGGGTAATAATGTCAAGGGAACAACATACTATAACTTTTGGTGTGAAAACAATAACAACAAACATGTGAACCGAAGTCTAAGAAACTCCTTTGCGAATGAGACATTCACATATCAGCGCAGATGTTGCCAAGGGGTGGGGTATGTGTAACGACGGGTGCAAAATTACACTCAAACGCTGATGACTGTATTACTCATCGTGGGTAGAAGAATAAGTCCTCAGTATGCCTTTGTCCCATTTATTACCGCGACGTGTACGAGTATGTGACCTGTTGCCAATCACTGGCGCGCCCCGCTCATCCTCCATTTTACATAGCATTTACGAGTAATGCGTTGTGCAAATAAAGTTGCCGAAAAGACAACAGCAACAACAAGCTGCGCGTAATTTTCTGAACTTTTTGGTGACTTCGCTCGTTGCATATATATGACTGTGTAAGTGCGTGTCCGTGTGTGCGTTGGTTTTTATTGCAAATTTATAGGCTTGAACGCAAATAAATCTGTAGGCTTTACAGTTACACGCTTTTGGGCGCTGTGCCAACTTGATGGCCGCATGTTCGTTGGCACACACTTCCCTCCACATATGAGTTTGTTGGTGTATGTGCGGCTTTCCGTGCTGGCGCTTGGTGCATGCGTTGGGGTGGAACCGCAAATATGCCTGTTGAATCACAACTGTCGCCGCTGAGACGATATGGTCATAATTTCTGCCGGATCTCCTACGTGATTGCACACGCCGGGCCATTTGTGTTTTTAATGTCGCCAAAAGTGCTGAAATTCGAGTGTGTCTTCTAATGTGGTGCGGTAAGCTGTGGGATTTCATGGACGAGTAGAAGTCGTGAGGCTCCTTATTATATTATATTTCATACCGTGCAGGTGGGTTGGTAAGCAAATTATATAAATGCAAGGCAGCTATTACGGAGCGCATGTATTGTGTCGAGGGAATCAATAATTTGTGCGTGAAATATAAAGGTTTCTTATTAAAGCTCAGCAGGGTTAGGAGTTCTTCAAAATGTTAAAGCAAAATTTCAGTCGCTGATATTTCTTTACTCTCACTCAATTATAGTTTTTCCTCGGTTGCCTTGACAAACTATAGACTTCAGACCCTTCTAAAAAAATTTCACCCCACTTGTGTCAATATAGTTGTCTAACCTCGCTATCAGTGTCGGGTTACAACAGAATAAAACTAGTTTGGACACCACAAGAGCATCGGATATATTTTTGCCCTCAGTAAGGTTGAAGTTTCTTTAATTGTAGAGGCAGCGTGTGGTCATTGTTTTTCTGGTGTCTTCATGAGGGAGATCAGTCTCACATCTTTAGACTTGTTAACACTTAGACTTCTTCCCAAACAGATCTGTAATAGATGTAAGTGGCATTATTGACACTTAAAAAATCTGTTTAATTTAGTCCAAGCACGAAACTCCCAAGGGTTCAGCCAAACAAAAGTAAAACTTAACTTAACCTGTTCCAATGGAGCAAAATTGAAATTACAAGCTAATATGTATTAATGGTCTCTATAACTTCTTCAAGTTTAAACAATCATCTAACCTACTTACGGTTCCTCTACTTCAGCATAACTTCCATATTTTTTCAATGGGTTGGTGTTTACAAATTTTATCACAAATTTGATTAAAATACCAAAGAAAGCTTGAGAGGCTTTGAGGCGGGTTCTCTCTGAGTTCAGACGGGAGCACGACTCTGAGAAATTTCTTGAAGGTCGTTCAGTCACTAGAAGATTTTATCTAAAAGGTTTAGTTTGCTAAGCAGTCGCTAAAGTAAATTAGGTTACATTGGCTGGCTGTCATCCCATACATAAACTTACAGGTCCTATGTTAAGCCAGGTGGAGCTAATTAATAAATGTAAGAGCTAAAGTTCAGGTCGAACAAGACGTCAAAGCTTTGTGTGAAGTTCAATATAGATTCATAATTAGGTATGATACTTTATCCAGTTACTTGAGCTGCGAAGCTTCTAAATATCTCAGCTATGTTCTAGATAAGGCCGGCTCTAAGCCTAGGAAGTGTTCCAGCGTCTCTCTCAAGTCTACTTGACTGCACTTTCTTCATGTGTCAGAGTTAGTAATGATCATATGGCTGACATGTGACGTCAGTAAGTTATGACGTGTGACGTTAAATCGTTTTAGGAGAACTTTAAGATATTGTGAAAACATTTTTTAGTTACCCACTTCTGAAGTAAATTTTTGTTAAGGTGGTATTCTAGTCTTGAACCACGAATTTCAGGTAATTTTTAAAGTGTCGTAAAAAAGACAATTCATTATTTTACTATCCTTTTTTTATTAGTTATTTACTAATTTTTGAAGAGTACAGAAAAAAATTAAGAACTAAAAAAAGTAAAAAATTTCAAAAAATATGCGCTGACGAAGTGGGGGTTCTCTAAAAATTTCCACGTGACCATACCCATGATTTCGACCCTCCTAGTTATCTGAAACCAAAAAGAAAAAAAGATTATTAATCTAGAATAATGTGGCATGGCCGGAACTACGGAAAAGCGGGAAAAATTTTTTTTCACAAAATGGCGACTGCCTAAAAAAAGTTTTTTTTGGGTGACTTTTTCTGACTTTCGAATTTTTTAAAAATAATAAAAAAAAAATTTGGGGATGGGGCTAGTTTCAACCATAGACAAAAGCCTATAAAGAAGACTCGATAAAAACTTCAAGTAAATCGGTCCAGTAGAACCTGAGAAAACCTGGGGCTAGTTCCAACCATAGACAAGCCTATAAAGAAGACTCGATAAAAATTTCAAGTAAATCGGTCCAGTAGAACCTGAGAAATCGTGGGCGTCGTTCCGAAAAAGTCAGTTTTGAGAAAAACGCGTTTAAAGTTTCGTGTTCCGGCCGAACCAGTTTGGATGCCGAGTCAGAAAAATGCCTATATCTCCGAAAATAATTTGAATTTTGAAAAATCATCTTGCACACATATTCTTGAATAGTTAAACTTTTAAAATGTAAAAAAAAATTTTTGATTTCTTTAAATTTCTAGACTAGAATACCCCCTTAAAGCTAAATACAGGGTGCATCATATTTAAAGTTTGTATGTAAACACTGGACTTTCACATTTACAAACCAATTAGGTTGACTCGAGTTTTATAGCTCTATTATATTTCAATCTCTTGCGC
>JAPZAG010003084.1:0-12420 GCA_027475135.1 Bactrocera correcta | reverse complement strand
GTGTAACGACTTATACAGCTGTTGTAAACAAACTGGTTCACAGATCGCGCTCATAATTAGCCTCATCCATTTATCAATCTGCATTTTTTCAAATATCGTATACCCGGGGGAATTTAATTGTAATTTTGAAGTGCTTTTTCGTCACAATGGACAGCTTTCAGAGATGGTTTTTGTTAAGGAGATATTCCATTCTAAAAATTTGAAAAAAAAAATTTAAATTTTGTTTTTCATAATTCTATAGTTTAGATCTTTAAAAATATTTACCGAAAAAGGTTTTACAAAATTCAAATTATTTCCAAAGTTATAGCCGCTTAAGTGTCGAGTCAACTGTATCGCGTTTCTCGAAAAACTTTTTTTAAGTTGTTGGCCTGATATTTCAAGTTCATCCTACCCCATCACTAAAAATACGATAAAAATATTTGTTATACGTCTCTCCATCGTTTATAATTTTTAGTATTTAAAAAAAATCGAACATTTTTTTTATAACAACACAAGTGTTGGAATCAACAACAACTAGGAAGTACTGTATGTTGCAGCCCACTGGCCTATAATTCAATGAATTTTATACCCAGAAGGAAGAGTCGGAGACCCTATAAAGTATATACTATACTCGTATAATATAAATGATCAGTAGGTATGTTGAGTTGAGTCGATTAAGCCCTGTCCGTTTGTCTGTCTGTATATATACGAACTAGTTCCTCAGGTTTTAAGATACCGTTTTGAAACTTTGCAAACGTCATTTCAGTAAGCTGCTCATTTGTCGGAATTGCCGATATTGGACCACTATAACATATAGCTGTCATACAAACTGAATGATCGGAATCAAGTTCTTGTATGGAAAACTTTTACATTTCACAATGTATTTTCACAATAGTTGGCACAGATTATTTTCTAAAGCAACAATGTAATCTCCGAAGAAATTGTTTAGAACGGATTACTATAGCATATAGCTTCCTTACAAACTATGTGTTCAACGTAGTTACTAACAGAAATGCACCTGTCAAAGGTATTTAGCTTCGGTGCAACCAAAGTTAACGTTTTTTCTTGTTTTCTTTAATTTTTTTTTAACTTGTTTTTTTAAATTCCTTTTTTAATTTTCCTTCTCTTAATAGGAAAAATGTCTAAGTCTTAGGTGTCAAGACTAGAATACCTCCTTAAATGTCTCCTAAAAATAATTTCGTCGTGGTACTTGCGATGTAGCTCATAAAGTTGAAGCCACTGACCCCGAATTTCGGTAGAATATTTTATTACTTTCGACTCGTTGTTGGATCATTTATCTTTCCATGATGAAATAGCAAACTCTTTTGAAGAGAAATGTCAAAATAACGGAAAAAATATGGTGTCGTTTGCTGTACCTATCGGTCTACTTTTGTAGCGTTCCTATTGAAAACCCCGTTACCTGATGCAGTTTAAAGTGATTATGTTAATCAGTGGCTCCATCTAGTCTTGTATATTCACAAATCACATAATATTTTTTATCTTAGGGACTTGAGGAGGGCTAGTAAAAGTATAGCTGGCTAGGTCCTTTAAGAAAAGAGCTTCTAGTTTACGTTTCACAAGAACAAAAAAATTTAAGATGCCAGTTACTGTCTCCCTTGCCTTCGAGGCGGGTAAACAATTCAACCTGCGCTGACTCGAAATCGATTGGAAAATGTTGCTCCAAAGTAGACTGATTGCTTTAAATGAATGCAATTTAAATTGAAAAAGAAAAAACTAGGTAAATCAAAGTGATTTGCTGTCCGATTCCTACAAATCAACCAACGAATGCCCTTTTTAAACATATACGAGTGAACCCATCTAATGAAGGATTAATAACCACTAATATTTGAGACAACGACCAGTAATTTCTCGCTGTGTATTTTGAAGATATATTAGCATAAGCAAACAAAAAATTAATTTATCGCACAGAGCAATCGCATGATAATAAGTCATTGCGATTTATTTATCGATTTCCTGCTTAAAGGCAAATAAATATTTATACTCAGATATACATATATATATTTGTATTTATATATAGTAAGTTTATATATAGTAAGAGAACGTGTTGTGTGTCGTGCGCGGGCCAAAAATCACGGCCCTAAATCAATTAAAGTATGTAGGTGAGGGCACAAGCGCACATAAATAAATGAGTAGGATGAACCATAAAATAAAACACCAACACTCACACACACACACACATATCGCTTGACTGATGAGTTGATAAGCGCTGGCTTTTTTGAGTACGCAACATATGCAGTTATGGCATGATTTAGTCAAATGAGCCAAAAGCGCAACTGCTTGGCGCTCGCTCAGGCCCTCCGTATGATTCCGCGAACTGATATGGCCAGCAAAGGCTTTCAGCA
The DNA here is from genome assembly GCA_027475135.1 of Bactrocera correcta. Taxonomy (NCBI): domain Eukaryota; kingdom Metazoa; phylum Arthropoda; class Insecta; order Diptera; family Tephritidae; genus Bactrocera; species Bactrocera correcta. The sequence goes on along the minus strand of JAPZAG010003084.1, from coordinate 10,078 downwards.
AATTCTTGCAAACAGTTATTGATTTGCGTTTCTCTTTTTGCACAGGTCACATCGTATATCTTCCGTGAACTATGATGTCCTAACTTCCTTGCCAACTTAATTTTGCATATTTGCTATTTTCTACGCCGCCCCACTCCCCACCGACCGCCACTCCTTGCACCATTGAGTACAATATGAGTTAGCGGCTGTGCAGTTTGATTTATCGCACGCTTTCACAGCAGTCGCCGCGTAGATTTACGGTGACAGTTGTGGCAGCCACAATGGCGAAACTGCAGCCGCGCAACTCTGCTTTATGAGCTCACCGGGTCGCAGGCGCGCGTGCTGGGCCCTTTGTGTTGCAGAATGTCAAAGCGCAGCGCAGCGACTTCTTGCTAATCTCCGTCTGCCGAACAAATTTATAACTCTCTATAGCCGCCTGCATGCATGCATGTGTGTATGTATGTTGTTGTGTTGCTGTGCTTGCGTGCGTGCCTCATCTTTTCAGCGGCGGCCCATTAGCAAGCTCGCCATTTGCTGGCTGTAGGTTCATAAATTGAGTAATTTTGTTTGCATTTTGTGTTAACTAATGGGCTGCCCAGCGCGGCTGAGTCTGAGTCGGCTAGAAATAAGAAAAGCGCCATGCAAACACCAACACAAATGGTAATTTAGTTAAGCGTCGTACGGCGCGCTCATCGAGAGCAGTCCATCTGTCTGTCTTTACGGCCGCGCGTCCAGCTCGTTCAACTGCCCGTTCCTAGGCAAGCAGTCAAATGGCCATCAGACCGTCTGTGCTGTCAAGTAATTGTAGGTATGCAGCTTTGTTCCTTCAGCACCACGCCTGCCCCTCACCTTTCATGACTTCACAACCATGTAAGTTCTCATCACTCGTCGTTTGCTCGCGCGATTTCTTCAACCGCTTTATCGCTGTGACGTTCTCAACTAATTTAACGATCTGCTTGCCTTCGAGCCGTCGTCTGCTGCCCTTGCAACCAACTGACTGTCATTGTAGACTCGTTTGTGGTTGTTGCGCATTTAAATATACAGTCGTTGCAGTATACTGTGCCCTGCAAAAGCCTACAAGCGTCGACAATTTCTTCTGCAGCCTGGTCCAATGAGCCCGTGAATCAGTCAACTCGCCATTTTACGACTGATAGAGGCCAGTCATTTCGGGTAATCTATGCGGCGGCACCCACGTTCAGGTTTTTAGTTGCAATTGCGAAATCTGTCTTTTCCGTTTCGTTCCGCTCGAAGCTGTCCTTTGCTTTATTGCCCTGCTATTTAATGTTTTATTTGTTTTTTAGTTTCTAAATTGTGGTAATTGCACACACGTGATTGATCGGTGCAGTCGCTTTGGCTCGACTTGTGTTTATATTTTGTTTGTGGATTTATTTGTTGCACGTCGAGAAATACTTAGCGGTTTTTGTGTTGAAAAATGGAAAATAAATTTAGGACCTTTAAGCTCCATAAGCAGTTATTCAAGATATCTTCTTCTTCTTTATTGGCGTTGACACCTCTTACGCGAATATATCAGAGCTTACAGCAGCGCGCCAGTCGTTTTTCCTTTTTGCAATTTGAAGCCGATTGGAGATTCCAAGTGTGCCCAGGTCCTTCTCGACCAGGTCTTTCTCACTGAGTTGAAGCCTTCCTCTTCCTCTGCTTCTCCTGGTTGGTACGGACCCTTACCTGGATATTGATCAGATAATTTGATTGGAATTTGAATTATTTTGACATGAGTTTTTTGGCATGAATCTCCCTTTTGTTGAAATTAAAAATTCTTTAGAGTCCAAATATGCAATTTTTGGAATATTTCTCGCTCATAAACTCACTTCTGCAGTACTCTCGATAGGTTGGATTGCTATTCGAAGGATTTTAAAATAAACATGGTAAACCTATTCCTGTAAAACCGATCCGTTATTGGGGTATTTTTAACGTGGTGGGTCCAAAACCCAGCGGCACTTTCTCGGGAGGGATGAATCGCCTTCTCACTTTAGCTCGACTTCAGAGGGATGTTTTCTTGGCTACCCATAGGATACCTCGTCAAAGACCGGAAGCCGCTTGAGTGATATGTAAAAGAGTCGTTTATGGCCACTCAGAAGTGAATGGCGCTCAGAGAACTTTCCGCAATTGAGTGAATTTCTACAGATGGCTCAATCCTCCAATGGAGGTGCCTCTATGTACAAATATTTAAATACGACCGGAGGGATTATGAATAAAATATAATAAATTTACTTAAAACTAATAACTTTAATTTTTGAACATTTCAAAAGATAAGGAATATTCTTTAAAAGTTGAATCTTTTCCCATGTACTTCACTACAGAAAAATGATCCCAACAGGGCATGGAAATTTAAGCCGCCGCGCTTTCAATGCGCAGCGCACTCTGACGACCTTGGGTACAAAGCTTGCCATTTATATTGGATGGCGTTCCGGCTGTTTGACGAGGGCACTCCAGCCGAAGCAATGTCAGCGGTATCAACAAGCAGTGAAAGAACAAATATACAACAACAATAAAACTGTATTGGGGCTATAATACCAGCAAGCAACAGACGGCTGGAGTCAAGGCAGGCAGGCAATCATCAGTAGAGTCGATGATTGCGGCGAAGACGATCAGTGAAGGCATTGAGCAAACAAAGGCGCTTTATTATCCTTAATGTGCATTATTCGACGGAGTGAAATATACGTTTTCATTAGCTCAGCGCAAGTGCCAAGCGCACACTAACTCACGAGTTTACAAATATCAGCGGGTATTTGCTTACTAAGCCTATACACGCGGACAGTTTGAGCGGTCGGCTGCGGAAATTACAGTTTCCTTCACTCCGCATTCGGTGGAGTTTGTGCGCTATGTGAAGTGTGTAAATGCAGTTTCGGTGAACCAAGTTCAATATTGAAGGCGGCCGAGTTCGCGAATTGTCGCTGCGCGGCGCGCTTTTGGCCAGAGGTCAGTACGGCATAACAGCAGTCGTAATCGCAGCACATCCTCACCTATATCGTTTTAGAATACACCTCCGCTTCTGTTATTGCCATCATCGTTGCATTGTGGTTGCTTGTGTGTTTATTGCTCTTTGGCTTGCGGCGGCTGGATGCGGCTTTGTGGGTCCGCGTGCGCACATCGCATGTGATTTCATTTAGTTTGCGGTCGCTCACTCGTGCGTTTGTGTGTTGCTATAAGCATGCAAACATATGTACGTGGTTTTGTGCCTCTCTCTGCTCAGTGTTTCGCTGATCCTTGCATTGCGCTTTGGTTGCTGTGTCAATTTGTTTATTGGTATTATAATTCGCTTATAAAAGTCTTGAGTTTTGATAGAGATCAACTGGCATATATTACATGCTTTGGCGGTTTAAGGTGTTAGTGTGATATTGGACATGACAATTGTATGACTATTAATACTCATAATAGGAGAGACCACGACTGATCTAAAAATATATCACCAAATTCTTGACTATCTGCAGGCGTTACTCTTCTGTAAGCTTTTACAAGAGCATAAAAATAATTTATTTCTTTAAAAAAAAATGAATTTGGGATGGAGATCATTAAAAATTACCGCTAGTCCTGTTTTGCACTCCAACTAGTTAGTTACAAACTATCACATAAAATGACTTTATAATTTCTATCCAAATTATTAGAATTAAAAAATCAAACATTAACTCTGTGAAGACGGAAATATTGACACAGTCTCTGTTTGCGTCTTCAATTTGGTTGTTGCCTGCCTAAACGTGTCATTTGCGCTTCCGCAGAGCGCACTAGCAGTAGCACGAACAGTGGCGTAACTATACCGTTCGAGGCCCGTGGCAAATTCATCGAATGGGCCTCCTGCCCTCCCACTTCCCCAATATATAAAGAAGCTGAACCGACAACAATAGTATTTTTTATTTGATAATATTTATTTATACACTTTTATTTGTAAGAGTTAACTAATAAATCACTACGTGAAGTAGGTACATACAAACTTTATAATTATAATTTCTTGATTTTCTAATTATTCACTTTTAATTAAAGGTACCTAATTTAAAGTACATATTGAACTGAAATCACAATTTTATTTTAAGCACACAATTTTAATTATTAAAATTCCTTTCTTCGGACTTTCTGTTCAGCAAAAGTGTTAATGACATCATCAAAGTTCAAATTTCGGGCCATAGAATTTTCGATGGATAGAATAGCCAAATTGCTTAACCTTTCTTGTCCCATAGAATTTCTTAAATAAGTTTTTATCAATTTCAGTTTTGAAAATGATCGCTCGGCACTAGCCGTAGTTACAGGAATGGTGAGAAATAACAGAAATGCAGTGCACACTTCAGGAAAGCTTGAAGATATAAAATGATTCTTTATTATTAATAAGTCAGCAAGTTCTCTTATAGAAGATGACCTTTCTATTTCATGTTTAAAAGAGGATCGAAAACTGAGAATTTCTTTGGAAAACGACATAGATATATCTTTTTTATATAAATGGACAAATGCTAAAGCCATTGCCAATAAATCAGTATCATTCAAGTTTTGCAAAGTGGCAGGCTGCAAGACACTAAAATTGGAAACAATTTCATTCATTCCAAGGAAACGCGATCTAAGTTGATTAATGATGATGTCTAATACACGATAGAATACGTTCACTTTAAACAAGCTTTCAGGATCTTGGAGACGTTCATCCTCACAAATTTCATCAAAATGACGTTTCACTTTTCTCTGACGAGTTTTAGGAAATTCAGGGTTTATGGCCCATTTAACTGCAATACTATTTGCTTCCGTTTTTAAATCTTCAAATTCATGTCGATACTTTTCAAGTTCTTCTAGACAGACTTGCAAACGCTTTGAGGCATTTGAAAGATCGATGGCTTTAGATTGAAGTGCTTTAGAAGCCGCGTCTATGGTTTGTAAGACTTTGCAATGGAAAACCAGCAACATAATAAAATTGTAGTTCTCTACCTTCTTCTTTAGCAAGATAGCTTCATTTCTCTCATCGGATTTGGAATTTGATAAAATGGTTTTTGTTAGCGCTTTTTGAACATCAACAAATCGAACCTTTAAAGCAAACATGGCATCAAAGCGTCCTGCCCATCTAGTTGGATTCATTGTTTTTAATGTTACTGAATTTGATGATACAACGGTTTCTCCTTTTTTGTTGTCAGATATAAAACTAGATAATATATTCCATCGTCTAATACTATGGCCAAAAAAATTATAAATTTGTTGCACAGTTTCGAACAACGTTTGTATTTCTATGACCTCTTTTACTGCATCATTTACTACCAAGTTTAAATTATGAGCAGCACAATGGACATACACTGCATTTGGCTCTATATCTCTTATGAGTTTTTGAACTCCGCCATAAGTACCTTTCATGGTATTAGCTCCATCGTACCCTTGTCCACGGCACTTATTCAGAGAAATACTTTTGTCATTTATGGATTTTATTATCTGCTTGGACATTGCTAAGGCAGTTTGATCCTTAACCTCATGAAATCCTAAAAATGACTCTTTAATTACGAGCGCCTTTGGAATTCCATTTTCATCTTTCTCGATTACACAGTAACGGTAAAGTTCACACAATTGATCTGTTTTGGAAATATCTTGAGTAGTATCAAACAAAATGGAATAAAACGGTGCGGTGACTATTTCATTTACCAGAGCATTTTCCACTTTTTGAACCAGAACAGCAATGAGCTCATTTTGTATTTTTGGACTTAAGTATTTAATCTGGCCCTTAGGTTTGCTTAGCAAATCTTGTAAAATAGGATCGTATTTAGCTAATAACTCAACAATACTCAAAAAATTTCCTTTTGGACCAGAATCGTTGCCATATACCGTTTCTTTATGGCCACGAAAAGCTAAATTACAGGTTGAAAGTGTCAGAGTAACATCAAGGAGTCTAGTGAGTACCTGGCGCCAAAAAAATTTTTCTCTCTTGAAAATAGACTCTTGTTCTTCATCTAGTGTTCCATGTAACTGCCACTGTCGATGTACAAAACATGAATGCAAATGTTCTTTCGATGTCTCATGTCTTTCTATGGCTTCCACAATATGTTTCCAATCATCATAGCCTTCCATCCAAATATTTTGTATATTTTTAGATGCCCTATTTGCGAATAACCAACATGGTTCACAATATGCTTTTTGAAGCAATAGAGAATAGGACAGCCATGTACGTTCTAACTTTACGCCAGATTTAGAAACAGTGTAATAATATTTATCTAAGAAAGATCTATTGTTACTATCCCTTAAAAAGGGGCCTTTTGGTTTACAGTGTCCATTTTCGATCACAAACCGTTTTACTTGATCATTGAGTTCTTTAAAGTTACCTTTATCAGTAACATGCGGTAAAGATTTTAATTTTTCTATGTCCAAACATGATTCATTTAAAGATTTGCTCGTACCTGGTTGTGGTTGCTCTGAATCTAAATATTCACTGTTATCGGGCCCTGCGATATTGGCACTTATGTCATCATTTTCTACCTTTCCGTCGCGCTGTTCATTTGATTCTTCTTGTATACTATCTTGATTATTAAAGTACTGACTTATTTTAGGTAACTTTTTATTTTGTTCTTCAGACTCTTTCTTTCGCTTTCGTTTTTCGCTTCCACTCTGATACTTTCTAGAACAAAACCGCAAAAAGTTTGTAATAATACTATAGTTTTTATTTATTGAAAAATCTACTTAATTGCTAACAAATGCCAAAAAAGCGACCGTAAAAATGTTTATAACGAAAGTCCACCGATTGTTCAAAGTTCAATTCAAGTGTCAAATTTTGTAAGTTTTGAAAGAACGATGAACATAGGTACCGAAATAGTTTTGGAGGTTACGAATGTCAAAATAGTGAATTGATTTTGAAATGCGCGATGAGAATCATTATTTTAAATATTAGAATAAAATTCTTACCGAGTAGACATTGTCAACTTCAATTTAATTCACCAACTCTTTATTTCACTAACACTATAGCAGTTTACTCTTAGCACTGATTGATTACGTTGGCGCTGCCGCGGCTTATATAGCCACGCACTCCTCGCTGATGCCGACGTGTCCTTCTAGGATATTGCGTCTGGAAACTACAAGAACATAACGCTATACGGCGCCAAATGTAGCTATTGCTTAGACAAGCAGACAGCCACGGCACCAGACTCAGCAATTGTTTACGTAGACAAGCAGACAGCCACGGCACCAGACTCAGCAATTGTTTACGTAGACAAGCAGACAGCCGCGGCGCCAGATGTCTACAACAAAACAAATGCTATTCCATATGCCTACAGCTATTGTTCATCATAAGGGATGCATATAGCAATACAAATACAATTTAATACTACTTTTGTAACAATATATACAAACTCGAATCGGGGATTCCCCAAGCATCAGCAAGTATTACCAACATAAATTTTAAGCAGTGTTGCCGTTTGAGAAAGAAAAAAATACACCAAACTCATTTCAAAATTGCGCTAAACTTTAGCTGTGAATTTTTAATGGCAATAAGAGAAGATGTGTTTTTATGTGAATTTATTTAACCATTATTACATTTATCAAAATCAATTAAATTAAATAACTGAATATCTTTCTGGTCATCATTACGTTCGGGTGCGGTTGGTGTGCCTTCACCAGATGCCGTTTTTTTTTTTACAGTTTTAGTCATTTTCTTCAAACCGTGTTCAGGCAACATAAAAGTGTGGCAATCGTATCATTATAATTGAACTCTGTTAGTAAAATCAGAGACAGTCATAACATAACACTTTAATGTAAAAAAGAGACAAAATATTAAACGCATCAATAACATTGTGGTCGGGGAATACTAAATCCTTTGGGGAATTCCCAGCTCGTTATTTTCCTAACGTTTTACGGCTCTGACAATTAACTTATTGGCTTAAATTTACGATCGTCAATAATTTTTACAATTTTCTACTAGATTCCGAAAAATATTTTTTAGCGCATTGTACTGAGAAAAAAAGTGCTGAAGAGTCTAGATTTGCGCTATCTAGCGCGAAATGTACTAAAACGGCAACACTGATTTTAATGCCGGCAGTATACCTAGTCTCAGCGAGACACCCTGAGACATGCCCAGTGAATATAAATGTAAACCAATATACACATTTTTGAGGTATGTTTGTCCACACATGTTTCCGAAATTATTACGAGTAATTGGATTTTGACCTTTCTTTCTAAAACTGGGTTAAATTTTTGTTTACTAATGCATTGAAAGTTTAATACCTAGGTATATTTTTTTTAGTTGTGTATGCAACTAAGAAGGTAACAAATAAATTAAAGACAAAACTTTTTTTTTACTTAAGTAATGTCTATGTGTAATAATAAATGTTGGAAATTGAGATTTCCTCTGACCGGGGGCCCCTTTGGGCTGGGGGCCCGTGGCATTTTGCCGACTTGCCACCCTATAGTTACGCCACTGAGCACGAATTACGCTGTAAAAGCGACCTTTTATCTATGAGCCAATGAAAGTCATCGCAGTTTATAGATATTCCGGCTTACTCAGCTTCCACATTGCGCGGAGCGGTCATTTTCTTCTCTCCGGCAAACGAATTATTAATAATTCTAGTCATTCTACTTGGGTGGTCTTGGCGTGGTCTTAAGCTGTAAAGTAGATCGCAGTGCTGTCATAATGAATGTAATCATGTTATGGCAACATTTAGTTTAATAACACCAACAAATGCAACAACAGTGTGTTCGGCAAAGAAACCCAATGGGGGACACACGGATGCTACATGCTTGACGAAAACAGTATTTGACATTGATTGTGATGCTGTCGCGATAATAACGAAACTATGAGGAAGCTAATGCGCGGTTTTCAAGTTTTCAAGTAGAACAGAAGGAGAAAATTGATATTGCAAGCGCTTAACATGAGTTCCATTCATGTGCTTGAAGCTTAATTGGAGTGAAAAATAGTAACTTTGTAACGGAAATAGTTGCGGTATAGTCGCGTCATGCCCATAAAGTGAAATAACTGTATTTTGCTAAGTTGAACGAGTAATTGTTTTGCTCGAGCTTATATTATCACCATTTAGTACAACTGGGCATGTGGAACAGTTTATTATATTATGTGAGGTTAGGTTCGGTTCATCTGGTAGGCCAAGAAGCCAGACAAATACCTATTTTGTTCCTTTCTGGTACCAGATGGAGTTCAGTCCAAGTCTAGGTCCAAGAGAAGTAGTATATTTTATGATGGTTGCGCCTTACGCGAATTTTAACAGATTATAGGGTCTCACTATCGGTAGCTCCCCCAATGTGTCATACCGTGAGGAACCCAGATGCTTATACGAGTATCGTGGTCTTGTCAATGCGTGACAATTGCACAGGAGATGCTCAATTATTTTTTGGTGCCCTGCTTTAGACATTGCCTACAGTCTTCTTGATCTGTGCGCAGTAAGTTCCCGCTGTATGGCAATAGATGGCTCCAGCGATTTTGATATATCCAAAACATGATTAGCTTAAGCTAGACATTTGAAAAAGTCCAATGACACTGTTTATATACATATCATATACTTTTAGTTGCGATTTTTTCCAAAAAATCGTCCTTTTCCGGAAGTGTTAATTTTCTTCATCAGGTCACATCGGAAACTCCAAAAAGTTTACAAAAGTACTGCTTCGAAATCGAGGAACTGGAGATTTTACTCGATGAGGATTCATGCGAAAGGTAAGAAGACCTTGCTTCAGAATCGGGAGGGATTCGCCAAGCTATTTAAAAGTAATTATTGGAAAAGATTCAGAAATAAAAAAGATGGGTTATTTATGATCTTAAAAGTATAAGAAGCATGAAAATTTGATTCTGCCAGAGTACAAAACTCCATCAAACTGGAAAACCTTTAGCTGACCGACAATTGTATATTCCGTTCGTTTACACATGGTCTGGCTCAGAAGCAGTTCCACTCACAAAACGATATGGAAAATGACTTGATTATTAGATTGCATCATCACAAGAAAGATGGGAAAAAGCTGTGAATAGCGATGAAGAATACCTTTTATAATTTACTTGTAACTGTTTCCTTATAAAATCAATATTTTCATCTTCTATATTTGCAAACAATTGCATTAATCTTAGCTTAAATTCTGCGATGTTCTGTAGGAGGAGCTCAGAATAATAAAAATCTTTTTATATGTACCCATGCCCAGA
>JAPZAG010003083.1:0-12421 GCA_027475135.1 Bactrocera correcta | reverse complement strand
CCGTTTTATTGATCAGGGTCATTATCATTGATCATTTGATCATTAAAGTATAACGATGACTTCGACGCGAATGTTTACATTAGGTTTGTGAATTGTCGGCGGAATTCTGGTATCTACTTTCCTTTACATTTGTATGTAAAAAGAGAGGGAGAGTAAAATCTAGAAATCTATGCTATGTTGTGTCTTCTTGACATTGACATCGGACATCTAGGCGTTTTTGCTCTTGCAGAATATAAACTGAATTCACAGAGTGAATTGCAAACAGTAAACGTTAAGCCTTTTCTCATACATTGTCTGGTACTTATATTAAAGGTATTTGGAGAAAATAGTGGATGGAATAGTAATTCGTAGGCGAAGGTGTAAGGTCCTTCCCCTTATGCCAGAGAGGTTCTCTTAGGGGTGCCAGAAACAATTCTTTTGCATATGGCTCGTTTAAATCGCTTTTTGTTGCGCTTGGCTTGGGGTCGCCACGTAAAAATCACACCCAATCAAAGGCTTAGATTTTATTAAGTAGTATCTCTGGGTCAAGTGCAAAGAGCTATAAGAAAGATCTACTTATATAGAAATAAACCGTCGTTTTCTATAATTTTCTTTTCCCTTTTGTAGACTATGCTCTTATTCAAGCGTCTTCACAAAGAGTCAATATTCGGCGTGTTGGCTTGGTTAGATTAGTACAAAATTGAAGTTTGCAAAACAACTCAATCGGTTAGTGAATGTCAATGTTACTCGAATATCTGAAAAAGCCGCGCACCCTGTATGTACATACATATGTATGTGAGAATCTATATTGAGCATACATTTCGTTCAAATCTATGCGTAAATATTTTAAAATAATTTTGAGTAAAATTAAACAACTTGTACTCATTAAGTATTTGTTCAATGGAATGTAAAATCATGTAATTTTAATTAGTTTTCATGCATGGAGGCGCATGAAATTTCATGTAGAAATTATAAAATATTTACAAAATATTTTCCTCAAGTTTTATATTTTTTGTAAACGAAATCATTAACCCGCTACAACTAATATTTTATACTAGTAAGTATATAAATACTTAAGTTCTTTACTTTTGTTGTAATATGCATAAATAAATTTTGTATAGTTTCTGTTAAAAAATATTATACAAGATCTCGTTGGCGCTGAAAACTCGCTAGCTAAAAATAATTTAATTTTTATATTAAAAAACATTAAATGTACATAATAAGCATTTTCCAATTTCATATATGTACACTTATAAGTACATATGTATATTTTCATGTAGTTATATATCCACGATACTTTGCACTATCAGCAATGACTCGTGATGTTTTCTATTTATAGTTGAAATGGCATTATATTTATTTTTATTATCAAATGAGCAGATGTATGTATGTATGAAAATGTAATTATTTTTGATTATTTATAAGCACAGCGCTCACCTGTCAACGTCAGCATCCATTTGTTGTAAGTAGTGGGTGGCGTCGTCGTTGTCCGTCGCCAACGACCCATCCTAGAGACTTTATATTTTACTTATAAGTTTGCAGTTGAACTTGTAATGAGTTGTTTGAACTGGGAATTAAGAGAAAATGTAAACATATAATCGAATGTATGTTTTATGTAATTAAATTTATATACACATATATATTTTCTAAATTATTATTCTTTTTATTTTTTAAAATTTTTAAAAATTACTAAATGTACCAGTAGAATAGATTATGGTCTCCCTTATACATACGAGTATATAGGAATTTGTTTGTGGGATTATCTTTGTAGTTCAAATATTACTAAATATATTTGTATAACAGTGACAGCACTTTTTCGCTGGGCAACAGGTTTCTCTGTCACCCAGAAACGAAATAAACCGCTTTACATGTGAAGAAGGCTTTTCACAAATAATTTTTCTGAAAAATGGGAGAAACGAGAAAGGATTTTCAAAATTTTGAAGCACTTGTCCCTCCTTACCACTTTTCTATTCCATCATCTATTCATTTTAGTGCTATCAATTTGACTTTTCGGAGGAATGATTTGACGTTATTTTATTAGACTTAAAAAATATAATAGAACGTTGTTAAGGTAGGAGAGGCTATCACACGAATGAAATTCATAACTTCATAAACTATGAAGAACAGATATTTTCAATATTTAAACCATCCTATGAGTAGAACTGTAGAAATGATCTCAGTCAAAAACCGATATTCGTTGATATTCCTGGTTTAGTCAGTCAAGAATTTGTTCCGGAGGAACAGACGGTCAATAAGGAGATTTGTTTTGTCGTATTGAGGCGTTTGCCTGAGAACATTAGTCGAAAACGAACGGAATTGTGGAAGAACAATTCATGGATTTTACACGATGATAATGCACTATTGCATTGAGCCACGATTGTGACCGAATTTAAAGCCAAAAATGCAATAAATGCCATCGATCAACCACAGTATTAACCAGATTTGGATTCTTGTGATTTTTACTTGTTCCCCAAACTGAAGTTGTCGCTCCGTGGAACCTCAATCGAAGAGATAAATTTTCTGAAAAACCCGAAGGCCCAAAAAAGTGCTTATGAAAATTGTTTCGAAGACGGCAAATATGGATGGCATAAGCGAATTACATTTGGTGGGAATTACTTTGAAGGCAACAAAATGAATATTGATTAAAAATTAAATATTTTGTTTTTCCCGGGTACCTTTTTGTCACACTGTATACCAATGCTATGACTTACCTCTAATCAACTGTATGCTATTGAGAATTACTTGATTCTATAAGATCAACCAGAGCAAGCTGCTTCGTCGCTAACAATACGCAGTCATCGTACCTCTTCTTCAGTGTATTAACGACTGCCTTCTTGGAACTCGCCCCTCGTTCTGTGATAATTATCCTTTACCGGCGTCGTTCTAATATTTCACTGCTTTGTTTTACAGCAATAAAATGATTATTCTACCAGTAATTGCAAGGCGTAGGTGAATTAAATCATTATAATTTCATGTAATTATTTATCGATCCACAATTAATTAATTAATCTTGACTTTTAATTTTTAATTAAAATGCAATTATCAGACAATAATAGAGTGAGTGTGTGAGTTTGAAATATATCTACAAATACTCAGTTCACTGTTTTCTGACTAATTTCTAAAAGTAATTATAGTAGGCTTTTCGTTCACAAGCGCAAAATCTAAAAAAAAAATTGATAATATTATTTAAAATTAAAAATTGCAGAAAAAGAAGAGCATGCCAAACTATTTATATTTTCTATTAATAGAAGTATTTTATTTAAAAGTGACATTGAAAATATTCTGCTGATAAAATATTTTCTTTTTTTGTTATTGAAAAAACTCTAAACTGATATTAATGACGTCAATGTATCAGTGAAGAAGATTTTATAATCTTGTGCCGCAATTGAAGTCCCATTCTTTTAAATATACATGTTTGTATGTGTGTGCCGAATGCATTATGCATGGAAACAATAAAATATTTTACGACGATATTAATCAAATTTATTCTAAATATGTATATCTGGATAAACGGTAGAGAATTCAACTTGATCTAAAAACGAGTGCAAGTAACTATGAGATTTATATTTAAAGGTGATCATTTTATTTAAATATCTAGAAAAACTTTTCCTTATAAAGGGTGCCCCAAAATTAAAGCAAGATTTAAATTTGCCGCCATTATGTAGTACAGTGTTGATAATTCAAAAAAAAAAGAAAAAAAAAAAAAAAAAAAAAAAAAAAAAAACAAACCGAGCAGATATTTTAAGCGATACAGGGTGGCCCATATAAAATTTTAAATTTAAAAAGTCAATAAAAAAAACGGGTTGATATTTTACAAAGCTCTAACATTTATTTAAAAGTTTGTTTTATGAGATGTATTTGTGGTAAAAAAACAAATGACCACCACGGCTGATATGCGAATACAATGCTGGGGACAGACGACAAACGACATCTGTCAAATATTTAAAATACACACGTTCTTATGGACACTGTTATTTTGACAGCTGCACGACTACACGACTGCAGGCCGACGGTTGTCGTTCTCGCTAACTTCAATATACTCTTATGTATATTTGCCAACGACAGTAGGACGACACAAGAGTTGACAGTAGAATGGAAGATAGAGAGATGAGGAAGAGTGGTGATGCCACTAATATGTAAAATCTAAATTATTCACAGCTCTAACAAACTTGACGTTATTTTACAAATAAAAGCATAAAATAGATCTCTTATACTAGCTCTATTATATCATTTGTAATAACAATTGATAATTTAAAATAAAAATATATACCAATTTACTTTTTTTTTTGCATAAAAAATTTCACCTCGAACAAAATATTAAAATTTCATTGAAGTGTAAGGTATTAGTATGGCAACAATGAAATTATGTACATGCAAAATGGGGAGCTGTGTTGTCTTGTGTACATGCGTTCATGTAGTAGGATTCACAACGCCATTTTCAGTTCACTGTCGTGCTGCCATGTCGTGTCGCGAGCATTGTATTCAGCACTTGAGTTTACAGTAGCTTATCCGATCCACCCAATTTTGGAGTATTGAATCACGTACTTTAGATCTTGAATTGTTTCAAGATGGTTGGCATAACATTTATCTTTAACAGCACCCCACAGAAAATAGTTTAACTGAGTTAAATCGCAGCTTCTGGGAGGCCAATCCACATCACCTCTTTTGCTGATTATGCGATTTTCGAAGATAGGACGTAAAAGATTGAGTGTAGCGTTTGCTGTATGGCACATAGCGCCGTCCTGCTGGAACCAAATGTTGTCCAAGTCTTCGTCTTCAATTTTTTTTTGAAGAAAAATTCGGTTAACATTGCGCGATATCGCTCACCATAGATGGTTACGGCGGTTCCTTCTTCATTTTCGAAGAAAAATTGGCCGATGACGATTCGACGATTACGTGCGGATTTTCTGTGCCCCAATTGCGACAATTCTGCTTGTTAACGTAATCATCGAGGTGGAAATGAGCCTCGTCCGAAAAGATGATTTTTCGGTAAAATTGACCATCCTCGTTCAAACGATCTTCTGCCCAATCTGCGAGCTGTAGAATAGTAAATAGCGACCCATTTCATAAATTTAAGACTTTTTACTGAATATCTGTCACTTTCCGAATGGTATTTGACGTTTCCAATGTCGAAATATAGATAATTCAAATTTAAAACATTAGATGGGCCACCCGTTAGAACAACGTGAAATTATGTAATCTTGGCGGCTGAAGTTTAAAATTTTCTTACAAAATATGGCCGGAACAGTGTTTTAACTTAGTCAACTGTGAAGAGATTTTGAAATGGCGGCAATTTAATTTCCCCGTTAATTTTGAGAGACCCTGTGTATTTTTTTTATTTTTTCAGGCTTGTAGTTTTTTACTTTATTCTCCTTAACTTTCTCTTTCTTTTCGTCCTCCTAGTTCAATGCTGTCAGCTGGTCTTACGAAATGGTGTGAGAACAATACGTTAACTAAACCCTAACTCCAACAAGAAAATTCGTTAACTTCGGTCCGAAGCTATAAAACCCTTTATAAAAGTAAAAGATGCCTTCCAAGAACTTGATTTTGACCGTTCAGTTTGTATGTGTGTAATATGATATAGTGACTCCAACTGAATAATACCGGTGTCTGAACAATAACTCAAGCCGAATTTCGTGAAGTTATCTCCTCAATTTCCTTACAAGCACTTGATACGTATCATTCAGTTTGTATGACAGATATGTGCTATAGCAGAACAAGATGGCCACCGATTCCGATTTTCACAAGAAAAATTGGTTGACTTTCGGTTGAATGGGTTGGCTAATAAACAAAATTGTCGTTTTTGGAGTGATAATAAGTCTCTCATCATTCCTGTCCTATTATACGGCGTATGAACGAAGACGACCCGAGAAGAGAAAGCACTAGGAGTATTCAAGAGAACTGCTCATCGAAAGATCTTTGGAACCGTCCGCGTGAGGCATGAGTGCAGAAGATGGAACCGCGAACTGTATCAGAGACATAGCTCTTGTTAAACGCTTAAGAATCCAACGAATGCACTGGTTAGGCCATGTCGTTTGCAAGGAAGATGATGCTTCAGCGAAAGCTCTTTCAACTCGAGACCCATGCGTGGATAACGGAAGCAAGGCCGCCCACGCATCCAATAGAAAAACTAAATATATAGCGACCTGTCTGCACATGGGTATACGACTGGCATGACTTTGCAAAGGATAGTAGCAACTGGCGAAGTTTTGTGTTCCCGGACCAGACCGACCCACGGTTGTAGTAGAAGTAGAACCCATTAGTTGTGGTTTGTTTTGCATCAGACTATCCCTGGACAATTTCAAAATCTTTATGCTGCTAATTTTGGGAACCGAGTAGAGACTTGCCACCGGATTGTTCATGAATTTATAAGTCAAATTCTAAAATTAACATCCAAGATCTTCTCAGAAAATGTGAGCGTTTCAGATTCCGTTACGAGTGGTTGAAGCACACGCTATAGTGTCAGGGCTCATACAGCTTTCATAGAAAGAAGCAAACGAACCTATAATCTTCCCCACGACAGTCAGAGCTAAGTAACCGTAACGGACTCAGAATTTTATTTGGCCAAGGACTTTCAACTTGAAGAAACGCTATGAAGGCATACTGAATGAACTTAATTCTAGCAAGAAGGTATTGCATGCCGTACAGCCAACGAAAGAATATTGAAGGAAACTTTTGGTGAGTGCATTATCTCCCGTCGCGTGCGATTTAAAACCGCTGGGCTAATTTTGTGAGATTATGTGACTTGTCTTCGCAGATCTCCACGAGATGTTTGGAAAAAAACATTCAGCGCATTCTTGCTGACATACGAACCAAATTACCGCAAAAAGCAGTCGAAATTTGAAGCTGTCAGCTTAAATTTATACGAGCCAGCTACGACTGTCACTTCATTTCTAAATCAAGACCTTATTTATAACATTACATTTTATGCGTCTTATTTCTTCTTGAAAAAAAAAGTCTAGAAAAACATATGTATGTCTAAAAAATGCCTCTTGCAAAGCAGCCAGGGCATGGACGTCATTTTTAACGCATTTCAAATAGATAGCCAGCTGTGTATAAAAGTTAGAGAAATGTGATTCTAATAGATCAGCACAGCGTCGCGCACTCAGCTGGTGCAGCATTTAATCGAAAATCTTCGCTGTGGGAAATCAGAAAAATTTTATTTTTAGACTAGACAACATCCAGCTGTATGGACAGCAGAATGAAAGGCAAAACAGAAACCACTTGCAGGTCACAAAAATTAATTTAACGCATCGCAAAAATAAAGAAAATGTTTTTGTTAAATGTAATTGTCACACGCCCACTTTATGCCGTCCATCACTCGTTCAGTTCTAATATTAAACAAAACTGTTTCGCATCTCGCAAAACTAGCAAAACTACAATAAATACTAAGTGTTATTACACGCTATTTACGTATGCATGGAAATTAAGTTGTAAAATATATTTTTGATATCAGAAATAAAAGTGTGACTGGCAAGCGAGCGCTGCCCGATGGGTGCACGAACAAATTGGCATCGATGTGTGGGTGAGCGCGTCGCATGCTCACATTGAACTCTGGCAAATTATCAAACAAAAAAAAAAGTAAATAACAAAAAAAAAAAAAAAAAACTAAATCAAGTAAGAAAACGCTAAGTTCGGCTGTAAACGAACATTTTATATTCTTGCAACTTGCAAGAAGCAAAGTTCAAGGCATTCTTTCAGATACACCGTTATAAGTAAAACACGCTCTCTTACAGGGTTTGTCCGGAAAGTAATAGGTCCGACTTTCTTCCGCAGCGACTGTACGAGTACATCGGAGCGTGGGCACACCGACTGGATTCGGTAGAGATTATTCCCAGCTAACAAACGAGCGGCTGATCAGTTGTCTCCGATCACCTGGAGCGTCAGGACAAACATTTTCGGGCGACGTGTTTCTGTGAGTGGTGCAAGCCGAAAATGCAGTGTTCGTTAGAGCAGAGGCACGCGGTTAAATTCTGTGTGAAACTCGGTAAATCCGCGACAGAGACGTTTGACGCGATCAAGCAGGCTTACCCAGATGTGTTTCGGTGGCATCACGCCTTTTTGGAGGGCCGGGAAGAGGTCGCTGATGAAGACCGTGCTGGGAGACCTGCGACTTCGACAAACACCGACAATGATGACCAGAAATTGCGGCGAGTGAAAGTATGCCAAGAAAATTTGCACTTCACACATGTGACCCCCAATTTTTGAATAACGAAATAACAAGTGACAGGCTGATTTTTATCTGTTTCCTTGCCTGAAAAGGCCGATGAAAGGCAAGCATCTTGAGACGACAGAGGAGATCCAAGCAGCATGCACTCAGGCTATCAAGGCTATTCTAGAAAATGCCTTCCGTGACGTCTTCAATGCTTGGAAGTCGCGCTGACAGCGCTGCATCGACGCAAAAGAAGCCTATTTTGAAAGTTTTTGAAGAATTGTAATGATTGGTTCAATAAATTTATTTAAAACGACTCAGACCTATTACTTTCCGGACAAACCCTTTATTTTCATTGAGATAACTCACATATTGGCTGATATATGCTCTATAAAGTCACCCGGAAGTTCGAAAATCTGTGTGCTAAGGGAAGTATTGACCCAATCCAACTAATTTTTGATAGACAGACATACTATTATCAGGAAAGTATTCTCACCAACCTTCAATTATATATTTCTCACTTTGACAAATGTTTGCGGTACAAAGTCAAGTATCGGTATTGAAATCCTCATATTCGGCACTTAGGGGCTTGTACAGTTTTGGTTCGCTTTGGACAGTTTTTGGTCATAATGTGACATACACAAAGGCAAGACGTCTCGTCATCCTGATCATTTATATGTACCCTATATCTTACTCGTTTGCTTTTAAGTGTGATACAAACAACCGTTAGATGAACAAAACAATTATACTCTGTAGCAACATGTTGCAGGAGTATAAATGTATTAACACAAGCGAATGCCTTGAGCGACCATCAGGCATGTGGTAAACCGGCACAAACATACGGACGTACAGCTGCATGTATCCATGTGTGTATATATATAAGTACATATATATATCTGTATATGTATGTATGTATATGCGTAGTCTAGTCTGTTCAGCATAAGCGTGTATTTTATTTTAAATCTATTTTTGAACACAACACACTTCAGCAAACAGAATGCAGCCACCACTAAATGTCACACACATGCACGTGTATGTGTATGGGCAGTAAATAAAATGTTTTGTTTTTGTTTTTGAATAAAATTTTAGTTTAGTTTCCTCTTTTCGACTATACTTCTGTGCGTCATGACAATATTTGTTTTCAGGCTTTTAAAAACGGGTTATATTGGACGGGCATACACGGCGTATACGTAATCAATATTGTGACATTGCCATTTTGCGGGCAAACAAGTGGTTTTCTTTCCCAAAATGATTCACTTTTAGGTTATAGCAGAGCAAAGCAGCTTCATTTGTTTTATTAGCGGAATACAAATTTACTTTTTCGTGTAACCAAATTTGTTGAAGATTAACTTGAGGCAAATCTTGAAAATAACCAAAGGGTTTGGATCAACGCTTAATTTTTCTGACTACTTTATGGTGTCAAAATAAACCTATATACTTATTATATTATCTGAAAGCACTAGAAGAAATCTAATAACTTTCAATGGTTCCAAATATACCATCTGATCAAATTTGACTCGGACTAGTCCATACTGACGAATTTCTCCCTGAACAGGGTATAAGGGATCTCCACCTCTCCTACAGATCGACTCAACAACCGAAACCGAAAAAAAAACAGAACTGAAGCTCTATCAGCCGAGGTTTATAGCAAGAGTATAGATAAAATAGATAAAACGCTCAAAAGGATAATAAAGATTGGAGGATGAAGCCATTTGTAGAAGTTCACGCAAGTGAGGAAAGTTGTCTGACCTCCATTTACTTGATGACCAGAAACGATTCTTTTACACATGGCTCACGCAGCACACTATTTCCGTTCTTAGACCAAGTATCCTCTAGGTCGCCAAAAAACATCAGTTTGAAGACGAGCTAAAGTGAGAACGCGAAAATCCTGGGGAGGGGTTTTGGGTGCAGCTACATAAAAAATCCCTGCCAATAAAAATGAACGAGGACAAAACGAAGTATTTCCTGTCATCATACAAACAGTCGTTACATTCACGACTTGGCTCCCACGTCACTGTTGATAGTCATAACTTCGAAGTCGTAGATAATTTCGTCTGTTTTGGAACCGGTATTGACACTAACAATAATGTCAGCCTCGAAATCCCTCGGAGAGTAATTTTTGCAAACATGTGCTACTTCGGACTGAGTAGGCAATTAAGAAGTAAAGTCCTCTCTCGTTTCACAGTGTTCCGGTAGCATTTCACTACTAACCCTTTAAAGAAGCGGTTAAATAGCATTTAAGGAGGGTTGCCACTTTTAAAATGGTAAAAATTTAATTTGCTATCGGCATAGGTTAGATGTCTGATCCCTCAGCAATGCGTAAGGATCATACTTAGGCTGATTGTACAGTCTTTTGTGATACCAAACAAAAAACTCCTTTACTTGGATATCAATTATCGGTCACGACGTCCTGAATCTATCACAAATCTGCTAAGAAGATTTATTTCTTTTTGCGATATTTAATATAGATGTCTAAAAATATGTGATTCGAAGTGTCTTGCCTTGATTCGACTAAAGCGAGAAATTCGAAGAGAAAATTTTGAAATGATTCTACCTCATCTTCAACAGTTGATATAGCTGTCATCCTATAAGATATTCGATAATATTGCATGAATGCCGAACGGACAGTGTTCAGTTATAACTTCTACAGCCATTGAAATGTGGACTATATTGGGAGCGAAGAGTTCTCTAAACCTCTTATGATTTACCCTGGGAAAGAAGAACCCTGTGCCTTTACAACTGCTAGTAATCGACCAGCGCTTGCTGATTTGGTTTGAAATCCAAGGAAGTTCCTACCCGTTCCCATTCCGCAGTTATTGAGTCTGAAGTACCAACCTGTTCAACAGTCTCACAGTTTCCTGTAGCCAGGGTACCAAACCATATTTCGATGCCAGAGGAAGGGAGTTTACGCATCTTCTACTAGTCTTGTGGGCACAATCAGCAAAGTCGAGGCTAATTTCGGTGCCCTACTATGGGAGTAGATAGTCACAACACTGTAGAAGGCTCCACATTGGAGCAGCAAATCTACTGCTACCTTTAAGGCAGCCACATCCGCTTGGAAGGCGCTGCAGTGGTCAGGAAGCCTAAAAATGATGCTGATGGATAATACCTGACAGTGTTCTTCTAACTAAAAAAGGTTTTCTATCAGAGGTGAAGATAATAACGTTCGGGAAATCGAAAAAATCGACTAAACTTTGTATACATATTAACCTAGCCTAGTAGCTAAAATTTATTTAAGACCCATGAATGACTGAGAGTAGTTCAGAACTCTCATATCTAGGTCTTGATTTTGTGCTTCCTCCGGAAGAAAGACAGCCAAAAAGGATGTTGTCAAACTGCAGGATTGGCAGTTGGAACACGACACATCTGAATACACACATAACTTTGTAAAGGTATAGCTGTCAAAGACTGCTTTATTGTTTTTGTTGCAAAATCGGAAGCTGTGCGCTAATCAAGTGTTGCAATTTCTGTTTATAAATACTACATTGCTTGTATGAATATTTATGTGTGGCGTGCTTTGATGGCTGCCTCGCCGTGTGTCAACAACAAATTTATGTAAGACACTGATTTATCGATTGCCGAAGTTACGAAAAGGTAGTAAAAAAATGTGACACATATACATAGATACACACATACATATACATATTCATATGTATGGATGCACATTGTTACTATTGTTGTTATTGTTGTTGTTTTTGGTATGCTATTGCCAAACACACAAGGAATTCGCTTGCCAGTCACTGTTTCATAATTAATCGATAAAGAAAATGTTGCAAAAATCCGAGAAGGTAAAACAACAAAAAACAGCTATGCGTATGAATAAATACAGGCTTAGAGGTTCAACTTCTAACTACACTTGTATGTGTGTGTGTGTGTGTGAGTAAGTACATAAAAATGTTTGTATATAATTTACAAGGCTTAACACCGAAACCGTGTCAGCGGCAACAATAACAATAACAGATGACTACCGAAATTTTACAACAACACGCCTGTAAGTAGGCAATGCGGGTTGTCAAAAATCTATGCCAACTGCGCTGCTGGCGCAGATCCTTACAACAGCTATGTTTTGCAACATAAATTTTCACTTTCCTTACGTACGAATTTTGTTGTTGTTGTGATTCTTTTCTTATATGGATTTGTAACACATTTCACTTTACATTTGCATTAGCTTTTTTTTGTTTTTTGCTACACCATTGCAAAATTTTTCTTATGCTTCACTTTTCAAACTCCAGCTGACTTCGCCCGTTCGCCTGCGCTCACCCGCTGCCTCCCCTGCAGCACGCAATCAAT
>JAPZAG010003082.1:0-12422 GCA_027475135.1 Bactrocera correcta | reverse complement strand
ACATTTTATAACGCTCTAGCGGATAAACTATTGGAACGAGGTGGGTCAAACATAAAGCATTGGTTAGATAATTTAAAGAGCTCTCAGAAAAGTCTTCAACCTTTCTTCTACTCCTATCAGGGGCTTGGCAATAGTCACATTTTTGTTTCAACTTTGCTAACGCTCTAGCGGCTAAACTATTGGAACGAGGTGTGTCAAACATAAAGCATTGCTAAAATAATTTAAAGAGCTCTCAGGAAAGCCCCAATTTTTCTTTTACTCCTACCAGGGGCTTTGCAATAGTCACATTTTTGTATCAACTTTGATAACGCTCTGAGGCTAAACTTTTGGAACGAGGTGAGTCACACATAAAGCATTGGTTAAATAATTTAAAGAGCTCTCAGGAAAATCTTCAATCTTTCTTCTACTCCTATCAGGGGCTTGGCAATAGTCACGTTTTTGTTTCAACTTTGCTAACGCTCTGAGGGTAAACTATTTGAACGAGGTGTGTCAAACATAAAGCATTGTTAAAATAATTTAAAGAGCTCTCAGAAAAGTCCCCAATTTTTCTTCTACTCCTACCAGGGGCTTGGCAATAGTAACATTTTTGTTTCAACTTTGCTAACGCTCTAGCGGCTAAACCTAAATATAAGACTACGGATTTCTTCTAAATGCACTGCCGTTATGCCGCCATGGCTTTGTATCACCTTCAATACGTTTAAGAAGGTTAATTAACTTAAATATGTTAAACTAATGATTTGAAGCGTTTCGATATCGCTTGCTTAATGTGTATATACAAGAAAATCGAATTTATACCTAAATATAAGATAACGGAATTCGTCTAAATGCACTGCCGTTATGCCGTTAAGGCTTTTGTAGACTTCAGTAAGACAAAGAGGATTAATTAACTTAAATATGTTAAACTTATGATTTGAAGCATTTCGATATCGATTGCTAAATGTGTATATACAAAAAAATCGACTTTATACCTAAATATAAGAATACGGAATTCTTCCAAATGTACTGTCGTTATGCCCCCATGGCTTTGTATCACCTTCAATACGTTAAAAAAGGTTAATTATTTTAAATATGTTAAACTAATGGTTTGAAGCATTTCGATATCGATTGCTAAACGTGCAAATGCAAGAAAATCGACTTTATACCTAAATATAAAATTATAACATTACGGAATTCTTCTAAATGCACTGCCGTTATACCGTTAACGCTTTAAGTAGACTTTAGTGAGCTAAAAATGTTTATTCTCTTAATATGTTAAACAAATGATTTGCAGCATTTCGATATCGATAGCTAAATATGTATATACAAGAAAATCGACTTTATACCTAAATATAAGATTACGGAATTATTTTACATCCACTGCCGTTATGCCAACTTCAGATCGTTAAAGCAGCTTTATTAACCTAAATATGTTAAACTAATGAGTTGAAGCATTTCGATATCGATTGCTAAATGTGTATATACAAGAAAATCGATTTTATACCTAAATAAAAGATTACGGAATTCAACCAAATATACTGCCGTTATGCCGTTATGGCTTTATTTAAACTTCAGTAAGATAAAGAAGATTAATTAACATAAATATGCTAAACCAGTTATTTGAAGGTTTCCGATATCGATTGCTAAATGTGTAAATACAAGAAAATCGACTACATACCTAAATATAAGATTACGGAATTCTTCTACATGCACTGCCATTATGGCGCCATGGCTTTATGTTAACTTCAATACGTTAAAGAAGGTTTATTATTTTAAATATGTTAAACTGATGGTTTGAAGCATTTTGATATCGCTTGCTAAATGAATATATACAAGAAAGTCGAATTTATACCTAAATATAAGATAACGGAATTCTTCTAAATGCACTGTCATTATGCCGCCATGGCTTTGTATCAACTTCAATACGTTAAAGAAGGTTAATTATTTTAAATATGTTAAGCTAATGGTTAGAAGCATTTCGATATCGATTGCTTAAAGGGTATATATAAGAAAATCGACTTTATACCTAAATATAAGATTACGGAATTCTTCCAAATGTACTGTCATTATGCCGCCATGGCTTTGTATCAACTTCATTACGTTAAAGAAGGTTAATTATTTTAAATATGTTAAGCTAATGGTTTGAAGCATTTCGAAACCGATTGCTAAATGTGCAAATACAAGAAAATCGACTACAAGCCTAAATATAAGATTACGGAATTCTTCTACATGCACTGCCATTATGGCGCCGTGGCTTTATGTTAACTTCAATCGTTAAAGAAGGTTTTTTAAATTAAATATGTTAAACTAAGGGTTGAAGCATTTCGATATCGATTGCAAATGTGTAATAAAAAAAAAATCGATTTAACTAAATAAAAATTACGGAATCCCCAAATTTAACTGCCGTTTCCGTTAGGCTTTATTTAGACTTCAGTAAGTAAAAGGTTTAAAACCCAAATTTATGAAAACCCATTATTTGAGTTTTTCGATATGATTGCTAAATGGTAAAACAAGAAAATCGATTTTATACCTAAATAAAAGATTACGGAATTCCCTAATCCTTACCGTTAGGGCAAAACTTCAGAAGTAAAGAAGGTTAATTAACTAAATATGAAAACCCATTATTTAAAGGGTTTTCGATATCGATTGCAATGTGTAAATACAAAAAATCGATAATACCTAAAAAAGATTAGGGAAATTTCCAATACTGCCTTAGGGCGATGGCTTTATTTAACTTAAATAGTTAAAGGGTTAATTAAAAATATGTTAAACATTTTGAAGATTTTGATATGTTGCTAAATGTATATACAAGAAATCAAAATTTATACCTAAATAAAGATAACGGAATTCCAAATACTGCTTATGCCGATGGCTTTTTAACTTAAATAGTTAAAGAAGGTTAATTATTTTAAATATGTTAACAAGGTTAGAAGTTTCGATATCGATTGCTAAATGTGTAAATACAAGAAAATCGACTACATACCTAATATTTTATTTATTTATTTATTTATTTAAATTAATTACAATTGAAATTATAATTAATTAAGCACTAGCTGCCAGGGCTATCGGCTTAAGGTGTATAACAGTTTAAATTAAGTTATCAATATGTATTGTTTTACAAAATTCAAATAACAGTTTAATATTTTTCTCACTTGGAGTACTTAGCAAGTCTAACGGGTTGAGGTTCGGAAAAAAGGAAGATCTGTAATGTGTCAGAAGGGAACAGTCTTTGAGGATATGGGAAATGGTTAAGGGAGCATTGCGACAAAATTGACAGGCTGGTTGAGATTCGTTTTCCAGTAGATGAGCGTGAGTTAGACTAGTGTGTCCTAATCTGAAGCGGATGAAACATCTGTTCATGTGTGTTGTAGTCGTCGTGGGGAGCCTGATCCTCGATCTGTTGGGATTATAGGTCTTATACGTGTGGGAATAGTTTGCCCATTTGATAGCACATCGTTAGTACGCTGTATTAGAAATACTTTTCGCCACTGCTTTGGTTGAGAATGGCATGAAAGTGAAAACTGGAGCTTTTATAGCTGATTTGGCAGCTGTATTTGCATGCTCATTTCCCTTGATTCCAGCGTGGCCAGGAATCCACATCAGTTTGACTCTTTTCTCTAGTTGAATGATGAGTTCCTGTATGGCGGCAATAGGTTCCGCAGAGTTCCGTGCGGATTTAGTGGCTTCAAATGCCGAGAGGCTGTCTGTGCATATAATAAATTTATTTTTAGAAGCTCTAACTAGAAGAAGAGCAGACAGTATGCCCTGCACTTCTGCGTCCAAAACTGTTGCGACCATTGGCAAAATTCCTTGTGCTAATAAGATTCCGTTAGCGTTGACGACTGCAAAACCGGTTCCGTCTGTTGATTTTGAACCATCTGTGAAAAGAAGTATCCAGTTTTCCTTCAAGAATCGGTCAGTAATTTCGTAGAACAATTGCTTATAGGTAACTACGTTGGTGTTTTGCTTTCTATGAACTGTAAGACCGTCGAGGAAGGACTTATTTTGCAAATGCCATGGAGGCTGATTCCAAGTTGGAGGTGGAGCCGGTTGGATATCACTTGCCGATGCTGTATTAAGCATGCATGAAAGAGCGGATGAAAATTTCATCTTGCGTTTTCGCTGTTTTAATAACTTGATCTCTCTATACATGATCGAGTTTTTTGACGAGTAAATGATTCGGATTTGACGGCATCGTACATATTGAATTCGGTCTTCAATAGTGAGAAAGCCACTTTCGGCCAGTAGATTTTCAGTTCGCGTGGTTCTAAATGCTCTGAGGCTGCATCTTATGGCTGCATGGTATGGGCACTTAATACGAAGGAGGTTGGTTTTGGAGCATTGGCCATAAATTGCCAATCCATAGTCAATTTTGGAGAGTAATGTGAGCTGCGTGATATTGAGGAGGGAGTTGGTATGTATGTGACTTTTGTTGGAGGAAAGGTATTTTATGAGGTTGAGTCTGGCAACTAGGCTAGATCTTAAATTAATACAGTGTTCCTTAAAATTATGCTTACAATCAAAAGTTATACCTAGAATTTTTAGGTGTTTAACATTTTCTACAGTGAAGTTATTAATCCTAATTGTAATAGGGTCACAAAGATGTTTCCGACAAACGTGAAGATGCTTGCATTTTTCGAGTGATAGCTTTGCTCCAGAATATTGACACCAAGAGCTTATTGATGATATCGCGTTTGCAAAATTAGTATGGGTGTCTTTAGTGTCCTTTTTGTTACACGTGAGGTATAAATCGTCCGCAAAGAAGCAATGGCTGATTCTCTTATGGGCGCATAGTGTTTTGCTAAGCTCGTCGAATGCGATCAAAAACAACGTCGTTGAAAGCGGAGATCCCTGAGGTATCCCATTAAAAAGTGGATAAATTGATGAGTGTGTGGTGTTTACCCTGCTGCGTATTGATCGCGATGTCAGAAAAGATTTAATATAATTGTACATTTTTGGGCCTATTCGAAGTTCAAGTAGCTTGTTTAGAACAACGTGAACACCTACTCTATCGAAAGCCTTTTCGAAATCTACTGAGAGAATAGAAAGGTGACTTTTGGATGATAGGCTTTTTGAAATGAGATGATCGATATAATAGAGTGCATCTATCGTGCTTGTCCCTGGACGAAAGCCGAATTGGTTAAGTGAAAGTGCCTTTGAGGATGTTAAATACCACATTAGCCTCTTTGAGACCATTTTTTCTTGTAGCTTACTAATACAGGGAAGCAACGATATGGGGCGGTAGGAATCTACCAGCCGAGCATCTTTGTTGGGTTTCTTTACTGGGATGACCGTAGCCGTTTTAAAGGAATGTGGAATAATACCTGTATCGAAGATATTGTTGAAAAGATTGTTAAGCCGTTTTCTGAAGGTGGTTGGCGTATTAACAAGCATTGGATACGAAATTTTGTCGTGGCCAGGGGTTGTGCCAGTGAATGACTTTAAACAGTTGTCTAATTCATTTGAAAGAAATGGGGAGTCGATTATGCTAGATTTGTAGTTAGAGCAAATATTTACGGATTGGCTGAGGGAAGTGCTTTTAGCTAAACGAAAAGTAGAGGAGAAGTTTGCGTCATTAGAGTTCGAAGACCAGAAGCCAGCAAAGGTTTCGGCGATTCCTTTGGGGTCCGTAACTATGCTAGATGCCGTTTCGATTGTATGTATATTGAAAGGTTTGTATGTGCCTACTAATTTACGCACGTTTTGCCAGACTACTGGTGTGGGAGTAGTAGGATTAATTTTCCTGGTGAAATCCGCGAAACTTTGCTGTTTAGCTTCTTTCTTAGCTTTATTAAATGCCGAGTTAGCTTTTTTATATGCTATTAGATTGTCACAACTGAAAGACTGTCTGTAAGCTCTCCAAGCATTTTGTTTAGTATCTCGTAACGCTTTTAACTCTGAGGACCACCAAGGTACAGTCCTACTAAATTGTTTGTAAGTTGTACGGGGAATAGAATTGTTTGCTGCTGAGCGTATTATCTTCTTAATACGAGCGGCTTCGGCATTGATGTTATCGGCAGGGGGAAATGAATGTGACAAGTCTAGAATCCTGTCTTGAAACAGTGACCATTTAGCCTTTTTGGTATTGAAAAGTGGAATTGTGCGGTGTAGAGTATACCGATCAATTGTAACCGATGTTATTGTGGGGAAGTGGTCACTATTATGCAAATCATTAATAACGTACCAATTGCATATTGGGACAAGTTGGGAAGAGCAAAGTGACAAATCAATATGAGTTAACGAGTTGTGCGTGCTGAAATGCGTGGGCGAACCATCATTAAGGATAGAGAGATTGGATGCTAAAAGAAAGTCTTCAATGATTACTCCTTTGGGGTTTTACCTAAATATAAGATTACGGAATTCTTCCAAATGCACTGCCATTATACCGTTAAGGCTTTATGTAGACTTCAGTAAGCTTAAAAATGTTTATTAACTTAATATGTTAAACTAATGATTTGAAGCATTTCGATATCGATAGCTAAATATGTATATACAAGAAAATCAACTTTATACCTAAATATAAGATTATGGAATTCTTCTACGTGCACTGCAGTTATGCCTCCATGGCTATATGCCCACTTCAGATCGTTAAAGAAGGTTTATTAACTTAAATATGTTAAACCAGTTATTTGAAGCATTTCGATATCGAATGCTTGATGCATATATACAAGAAAATCGACCTTATATCTAAATATAAGACTATGGAATTCTTCCAAATGTACTGTCGTTATGGCTTTATATCAACTTCAGTACGTTAAAGAAGGTCAATTAACTTAAATATGTTAAACTAATGATTTGAAGCATTTCGATATCGCTTGCCAAATATGTATATACAAGAAAATCGAATTTATACCTAAATATAAGATAACGGAATTTTTCTAAATGCACTGCCGTTATGCCGTTAACGCTTTATGTAGACTTCAGTGCGTTAAAGAAGGTTTATTAACTTAAATATGTTAAACTAATGATTTGAAGCATTTCGATATCGATTGCTAAATGTGTATATACAAGAAAATCGACTTTGTACCTAAATATAAGATTACGGAATTATTCCAAATGTACTGTCATTATGCCGCCATGGCTTTGTATCAACTTCAATACGTTAAGGAAGGTTAATTATTTTACATATGTTAAACTGATGGTTTGAAGCATTTTGATATCGATTGCTAAATGAATATATACAAGAAAGTCGAATTTATACCTAAATATAAGATAACGGAATTCTTCTAAATGCAGTGCAGTTATACCGTCAAGGCTTTATGTAGACTTCAGTGCGTTAAAGAAGGTTTATTAACTTAAATATTTTAAACTAATGGTTTGAAGCATTTCGATATCGACTGCTAAATGTGTAAATACAAGAAAATCGACTTTACACCTAAATATAAAATTACAACATTACGGAATTCTTCTAAATGCACTGCCGTTATACCGTTAAGGCTTTATGTAGACTTCAGTAAGCTAGAAAATGTTTGTTAACTTAATATAATAAACTAATGATTTGAAGCATTTCGATATCGATTGCTAAATGTGTATATACAAGAAAATCGACTTTATACCTAAATATAAGATAACGGAATTCTTCTAAAGGGGCACTTCTTATGCCGAAGGCTTAATGTACAAACTTCATTTTGAAAGTTAAAGAAAGGTTTATTAACTTAATATGAGTTAACGAGTTGTGCGTGCTGAAATGCGTGGGCGAACCATCATTAAGGATAGAGAGATTGGATGCTAAAAGAAAGTCTTCAATGATTACTCCTTTGGGGTTTTACCTAAATATAAGATTACGGAATTCTTCCAAATGCACTGCCATTATACCGTTAAGGCTTTATGTAGACTTCAGTAAGCTTAAAAATGTTTATTAACTTAATATGTTAAACTAATGATTTGAAGCATTTCGATATCGATAGCTAAATATGTATATACAAGAAAATCAACTTTATACCTAAATATAAGATTATGGAATTCTTCTACGTGCACTGCAGTTATGCCTCCATGGCTATATGCCCACTTCAGATCGTTAAAGAAGGTTTATTAACTTAAATATGTTAAACCAGTTATTTGAAGCATTTCGATATCGAATGCTTGATGCATATATACAAGAAAATCGACCTTATATCTAAATATAAGACTATGGAATTCTTCCAAATGTACTGTCGTTATGGCTTTATATCAACTTCAGTACGTTAAAGAAGGTCAATTAACTTAAATATGTTAAACTAATGATTTGAAGCATTTCGATATCGCTTGCCAAATATGTATATACAAGAAAATCGAATTTATACCTAAATATAAGATAACGGAATTTTTCTAAATGCACTGCCGTTATGCCGTTAACGCTTTATGTAGACTTCAGTGCGTTAAAGAAGGTTTATTAACTTAAATATGTTAAACTAATGATTTGAAGCATTTCGATATCGATTGCTAAATGTGTATATACAAGAAAATCGACTTTGTACCTAAATATAAGATTACGGAATTATTCCAAATGTACTGTCATTATGCCGCCATGGCTTTGTATCAACTTCAATACGTTAAAGAAGGTTAATTATTTTACATATGTTAAACTGATGGTTTGAAGCATTTTGATATCGATTGCTAAATGAATATATACAAGAAAGTCGAATTTATACCTAAATATAAGATAACGGAATTCTTCTAAATGCAGTGCAGTTATACCGTCAAGGCTTTATGTAGACTTCAGTGCGTTAAAGAAGGTTTATTAACTTAAATATTTTAAACTAATGGTTTGAAGCATTTCGATATCGACTGCTAAATGTGTAAATACAAGAAAATCGACTTTACACCTAAATATAAAATTACAACATTACGGAATTCTTCTAAATGCACTGCCGTTATACCGTTAAGGCTTTATGTAGACTTCAGTAAGCTAGAAAATGTTTGTTAACTTAATATAATAAACTAATGATTTGAAGCATTTCGATATCGATTGCTAAATGTGTATATACAAGAAAATCGACTTTATACCTAAATATAAGATAACGGAATTCTTCTAAATGCACTTCCGTTATGCCGTTAAGGCTTAATGTAGACTTCAGTGAGTTAAAGAAGGTTTATTAACTTAAATATGTTAAACTAATGGTTTGAAGCATTTCGATATCGATTGCTAAATGTGTATATACAAGAAAATCAAATTTATACCTAAATATAAAATTATAACATTACGGAATTCTTCTAAATGCACTGCCGTTATACCGTTAAGGCTTTATGTAGACTTCAGTGCGTTAAAGAAGGTTTATTAACTTAATATGTTAAACTAATGATTTGAAGCATTTCGATATCGATTGCTAAATGTGTATATACAAGAAAATCGAATTTATACCTAAATATAAGATTACGGAATTCTTCCAAATTTACTGTCGTTATGCCGCATGGCTTTGTATCAACTTCAATACATTAAAGAAGGTTTATTATTTTAAATATGTTAAATTAATGGTTTCAAGCATTTCGATATCGACTGCTAAATGTGTAAATACAAGAAAACCGACTTTATACCTAAATATAAAATTATAACATTATGGAATTCTTCTAAATGCACTGCCGTTATGCCATTAGGGCTTTATGTAGACTTAAGTGCGCTAAAGAAGGTTTATTAACTTAAATATGTTAAACTAATGATTTGAAGCATTTCGATATCGATTGCTAAATGTGTATATACAAGAAAATCGAATTTATACCTAAATATAAGATAACGGAATTCTTCTAAATGCACTGCCGTTATGCCGGTAAGGCTTTATGTAGACTTCAGTAAGATAAAAAATGTTTATTAACTTAATATGTTAAACTAATGATTTGAAGCATTTCGATATCGATTGCTAAATGTGTATATAAAAGAAAATCGACTTTATACCTAAATATAAGATTAGGGAAATCTTCCAAATGCACTGCCGTTATGGCTTTATATCAACTTCAATACGTTAAAGAAGGTTAATTAACTTAAATATGTTAAACTAATGATTTGAAGCATTTCGATATCGCTTGCCAAATATGTATATACAAGAAAATCGAATTTATACCTAAATATAAGATAACGGAATTTTCTAAATGCACTGCCGTTATGCCGTTAACGCTTTATGTAGACTTCAGTGCGTTAAAGAAGGTTTATTAACTTAAATATGTTAAACTAATGATTTGAAGCATTTCGATATCGATTGCTAAATGTGTATATACAAGAAAATCGACTTTATACCTAAATATAAGATTACGGAATTCTTCCAAATGTACTGTCGTTATGCCGCCATGGCTTTGTATCATCTTCAATACGTTAAAGAAGGTTAATTATTTTAAATATGTTAAACTGATTGTTTGAAGCAATTTGATATCGCTTGCTAAATGAATATATACAAGAAAGTCGAATTTATACCTAAATATAAGATAACGGAATTCTTCTAAATGCAGTGCAGTTATACCGTCAAGGCTTTATGTAGACTTCAGTGCGTTAAAGAAGGTTTATTAACTTAAATATTTTAAACTAATGATTTGAAGCATTTCGATATCGATTGCTAAATGTGTATATACAAGAAAATCGACTTTATACCTAAATATAAAATTATAACATTACGGAATTCTTCTAAATGCACTGCCGTTATACCGTTAAGGCTTTATGTAGACTTCAGTAAGCTAGAAAATGTTTATTAACTTAAAACTAATGATTTAAAGCATTTCGATATCGATTGCTAAATGTGTATATACAAGAAAATCGACTTTATACCTAAATATAAGATTACGGAATTCTTCCAAATGTACTGTCGTTATGCCGCCATAGCTTTGTATCAACTTCAATACGTTAAAGAAGGTTAATTATTTTAAATATGTTAAACTAATGATTTGAAGCATTTCGATATCGACTGCTAAATGTGTAAATACAAGGAAATCGACTTTACACCTAAATATAAAATTATAACATTACGGAATTCTTCTAAAGGCACTGCCGTTATACCGTTAAAGCTTTATGTAGACTTCAGTAAGCTAAAAAATGCTTATTAACTTAATATGTTAAACTAATGATTTGAAGCATTTCGATATCGATAGCTAAATATGTATATACAAGAAAATCGACTTAATACCTAAATATAAGATTATGGAATTCTTCTACGTGCACTGCCGTTATGCCTCCATGGCTATATGCCCACTTCAGATCGTTAAAAAAGGTTTATTAACTTAAATATGTTAAACTAATTAGCTGAAGCATTTCGATATCGATAGCTAAATATGTATATACAAGAAAATCGACTTAATACCTAAATATAAGATTATGGAATTCTTCTACGTGCACTGCAGTTATACCGTCAAGGCTTTATGTAGACTTCAGTGCGTTAAAGAAGGTTTATTAACTTAAATATGTTAAACTAATGATTCGAAGCATTTCGATATCGATTGCTAAATGTGTATATACAAGAAAATCGACTTTATACCTAAATATAAGATTACGGAATTCTTCCAAATGTACTGTCGTTATGCCGCCATGGCTTTGTATCAACTTCAATACGTTAAAGAAGGTTTATTATTTTAAATATGTTAAACTAATGGTTTGAAGCATTTCGATATCGACTGCTAAATGTGTAAATACAAGAAAATCGACTTTATACCTAAATATAAAATTATAACATTATGGAATTCTTCTAAATGCACTGCCGTTATGCCATTAACGCTTTATGTAGACTTCAGTGCGTTAAAGAAGGTTTATTAACTTAAATATGTTAAACCAGTTATTTGAAGCATTTCGATATCGATTGCTTAATGCATATATACAAGAAAATCGACTTTATACCTGAATATAAGACTACGGAATTCTTCCAAATGTACTGTCGTTATGCCGCCATGGCTCTTTCAACTTCAATACGTAAAAGAAGGTTATTTAACTTAAATATGTTAAACTAATGATTTGAAGCATTTCGATATCGCTTGCTAAATATGTATATACAAGAAAATCGAATTTATACCTAAATATAAGATAACGGAATTTTTCTAAATGCACTGCCGTTATGCCGTTAACGCTCTATGTAGACTTCAGTGCGTTAAAGAAGGTTTATTAACTTAAATATGTTAAACTAATGATTTGAAGCATTTCGATATCGATTGCTAAATGTGTATATACAAGAAAATCGACTTTATACCTAAATATAAGATTACGGAATTCTTCCAAATGTACTGTCGTTATGCCGCCATGGCTTTGTATCAACTTCAATACGTTAAAGAAGGTTTATTATTTTAAATATGTTAAACTAATGGTTTGAATTATTTCGATATCGACTGCTAAATGTGTAAATACAAGAAAATCGACTTTACACCTAAATATAAAATTATAACATTACGGAATTCTTCTAAATGCACTGCCGTTATACGGCTTAGGCTTTATGTAGACTTCAGTAAGCTAAAAAATGTTTACTAACTTAATAAACTAATGATTTGAAGCATTTCGATATCAA
>JAPZAG010003081.1:0-12424 GCA_027475135.1 Bactrocera correcta | reverse complement strand
TTATACACTATCAGGCGCTTGTTTCAAATAGAAGAAAAAATCTTAGTGAAGTCTTATACCTAAAAATTTCTGACAAGCGTATAATTGCTTGCACAAGAAAAATTTTTAGCTGAGGCATAAACCTTTTTAGAAAGAAGAAACGTTTTAGAGAACATAATGTATTTCAATAACAAGCAATTCCTTTAATTTTTTAATTTTGAACTTCCTTGATCCTGTAGCCGATCTTCAGGAGGAACTTTGGTAAAAGGTGGGTGATGGTAAGAAATAATTTTCAGCCAAAAATTAACTCAAATTACCAAAAAAATTGGAAAAAATAAACAAATATTATTTTGACTATAACTAATAAAAGTACTGATTGAAGGACTAGCTAAAATTTTGATTTATCCAAATTTCGGTATCCTGAAAAAAATATTTTTTAAATTTACACAAATTGACTAAAAAAATCGAAATTATTATAAAAAAAATTTGATTCTTTTGATAATTATATCATTAACTGACATATACTTGTATATCTAAGAAAGTCGTGTGAAATTTTATAGACGAGGTCAAGCCGTTTTGGAGAAATTTTCGATGAATATTTTCGAGCATGCGTGTACATTACATATAATAGAAGGTCGATTTACAGGAAGTGAAAAAACTGCGTTTGCGGGAAATATTCTACGTTTCGTTGGAAATAAGTTTCCCTAGGAGACAATGGGTGTGAACCATTTTTAAGGGTTTTATTTTAGGTTTTTATGAAAATTGGTTTCTCAGTTTTTGAGATATCCGAATGGAATTTAGTACGTAGGAGAATTTTGATATTCTATTGATCATTTGTCGGAATCGGCCATATCGGACAACTATTATCACATATCACCCATACAACCGCTTAATCAGATTTTTTAAACTCCTTAAACAACGCTGGCCTTAAACCGGTTTTAGATTCATAGTTTCTTCAAAAAAGTTGTTCAGAATGATGCATGGAACATTTGCCAACTGGTTTTCTTGAAAAAAGTCGATTCGTTCTAATGTACGTGTAGATATGTATAAAAGCAAAAAAATTAGACTTTTGAAACACACAAGTGGTTGAAGTTGTAAGGCTCTAGAATTGTAAGATACATATAGTGTATAGAAAAAGAGTATTTTTTAACGTAAAAAAGGAGTCAAAAAATTTTTTTTCAAGGAAAAACAAGTAAAAATAAAAAGTCAAGTCAACATATAAAAAAGTATATACATATATCCACGAAGTTAAAATTATGCAAAGAAAAAAGTGAATTTTTGAAATTATTAATTTTTTTCTGAAAAATTTTCAATTTCAAATTTCGCTTACATTTTTACAAGGCAAAGGTATTTCGCTTGAAATGTTACATTTCAATTTTCTTGCAGCTCGCGTTTTACGCTATTCATTGGCAGCAGCGTTGTTCCCCTTCATACGGTAAGCTCTCTCATTTTACCATTCTTGCAGTTTTTTCACACACTAAACGCTCAAGTTTGTTTGGCTAATAGCTTTTATGCTCCAGCGCAGGCTGCGCGCATGTACATATGTATTTCACTTATAGCAATACTTACATCACTACATACTTACAATATGCATATGTGTGTGTGTGTGAGTATGTGGTTGTATGGTGATGAAAATTGAAATTAGTTGCCTGAATGTGGGTGTGAAAGCCATAGTTGCCAACATTTACTCACTTAACTGTGCTACACACACATTTACAACAGAGCATGTGTGCATGTGGTGTGCATGGCGATGCCTGCGGGCGAGGACAAGCAAGTTTATGACTTCGCAAATGGTTGAAAACCGAGCATCGAACGGACATAACTGCCTCAAAATTGCCTGTGTGCCCGCCCAGGCTAGATACGCTGGGGATAATAATTTGCCAAGCCATTTCACAATTCTTTAATTTTAACATATTGCTGCAGTGCTTATGATATGAAGTACGTATTTTTTCTAACGATCTGGCAGAGGCTTACTCCAGTGGATTTGGGTGGCATTGGAAAATTTATAAAGCGATAACTGTGATTTATTAATTAGAATAAATTATTTTTTTAGTGCATTTGAAGTGATTTTGGTGATCAAATTAAAGTTATTGGGAGATTAATTTAATTTATTAAATATTTAAGTTTCCGTGTGGAGCTTTGAGTACTAAACAAGAATGCAACTTTTCTTTTATTTTTCAGATGGCTCGATGGGTGGGAATCTCCCTCCATTTCAAGAACTCTTAACTCGATGTAACAGTTGTTTTCGTTTAAATACTTTTGTGTATTCTCATCTATAAATAACGCTCTTGGATAATTCCTGCACATTTCTGGAGCGTTCAATGGAATCTATTGGAGCGTGGAATCTATTCTGAATAGCATAGTATAGCAGTATACTATACAACGCTGGACCAGAAGTCTTTTGACCTCTAGTCAGATAAGAGCAGAATAGAACGACACTAAAATGATCAAAGAAGCCTGTAGAGGTTCCCCGCAAGGTGGAGTGCTTCTATGGATCATAGTGGTGAATAAACTCCTACGGCAAAGCCCCTTACGTAGTGGCATATGTGGGCGACATTGCCATCTTAATAACGGGTTGGATCCTACAGACCATTAGCCGTATTATGACCACCAATCTCAATACAGTCCCGTTTCGCAAACGGGTTTGGGGTTAAACCCGGAGAAAAGTGATCTACCTGTGTTGACAGAAAAGCACAAGATTCCTGTATGGAGATTCCCTTTGATAAATGGAACACAACTCTCTCTCATATGCGTATAGGCAGATGCTCGGCACCACCTGAGGGCTCTCTTCCTCTCATGCACTGGTGCTACAAAGCTATTGTAAGATCAATTATACCCTACGGTGCAATAGCAGGAGGACTGACATACGGAAATGGAAAAGGGTTCAGGGGTTCGCGCCGCTTGTGTAACGGAAGCTTTAAGAACAACTCCAACTGCGGCTCTTGAACTGGTACTACAGCTGCCACGTATAGATTTCTTCGCTGAAAACTGCGCAGCAAAATCAGCGGGGTAACTATTGGCTGCAAGATACTTTACATGTAAAGGGTGATTTTTTAAGAGCTTGATAACTTTTTTAAAAAAAAAAACGCATAAAATTTGCAAAATCTCATCGGTTCTTTATTTGAAACGTTAGATTGGTTCATGACATTTACTTTTTGAAGATAATTTCATTTAAATGTTGACCGCGGCTGCGTCTTAGGTGGTCCATTCGGAAAGTCCAATTTTGGGCAACTTTTTCGAGCATTTCGGCCGGAATAGCCCGAATTTCTTCGGAAATGTTGTCTTCCAAAGCTGGAATAGTTGCTGGCTTATTTCTGTAGACTTTAGACTTGACGTAGCCCCACAAAAAATAGTCTAAAGGCGTTAAATCGCATGATCTTGGTGGCCAACTTACGGGTCCATTTCTTGAGATGAATTGTTGTCCGAAGTTTTCCCTCAAAATGGCAATAGAATCGCGAGCTGTGTGGCATGTAGCGCCATCTTGTTGAAACCACATGTCAACCAAGTTCAGTTCTTCCATTTTTGGCAACAAAAAGTTTGTTAGCATCGAACGATAGCGATCGCCATTCACCGTAACGTTGCGTCCAACAGCATCTTTGAAAAAATACGGTCCAATGATTCCACCAGCGTACAAACCACACCAAACAGTGCATTTTTCGGGATGCATGGGCAGTTCTTGAACGGCTTCTGGTTGCTCTTCACCCCAAATGCGG
The DNA here is from genome assembly GCA_027475135.1 of Bactrocera correcta. Classification (NCBI taxonomy): domain Eukaryota; kingdom Metazoa; phylum Arthropoda; class Insecta; order Diptera; family Tephritidae; genus Bactrocera; species Bactrocera correcta. The sequence continues at coordinate 8,732 of JAPZAG010003081.1, read as the reverse complement.
CAATTTTGCTTATTTACGTAGCCATTCAACCAGAAATGAGCCATCATCAATGTAGACCATAAATCGGACGTAAAGCGCGAAACACATTTCGAACCGAACACTGATTTTGGTAATAAAATTCAATGATTTGCAAGCGTTGCTCGTTAGTAAGTCTATTCATGATGAAATGTCAAAGCATACTGAGCATCTTTCTCTTTGACACCATGTCTGAAATCCCACGTAATCTGTCAAATACTAATGCATGAAAATCCTAACCTCAAAAAAATCACCCGTTAGAATCCACGGATATGGCTTACTGCATAATGGTGATTGAGCAAACTTCGACTAAATGTTCTGATATGTAAAGAAAATCGAAACCCATTGGAATGGATACCTGGGTGCAAAACTTCAAAAGTCAAGTGCAAAACGAAGGATCGGAATTATACAAAATGCCTGTATGCACTCGATAGAAGAAACTAGGTACATCAGCAGAATACAAACTTGTCACTGTGTGGTGGCGACACGTGACCGCAGAATGACGCTGACTGATTGAGAAGACCGCATGAAATGCCTATGCCTTTCTATAAAATGGAAATAATGAAATATCTCTTGTACAATTGTCCCGTATGGGGAAGACTACGCTGTAAGCATTTGGGGTCTCCACGGTATGATACACTGGAGGAGGTTTCGTTAGTGAGGCCGTTGAGTCTGTTAAAATTCACGTCCAGCGTAAGCATCCCAAAGAATGACTACTCCTTACTGAACGTACGTAAACCCTGGTAAAGCAAAGGCTCAAACAGGATCTATTTATTGGCCTACTAAATTATCTTAACATAGTCTAACCCATAAATCACACTAAAGCAGAAACTTCAATATTCTCCAATTTTAAATGGCAAATAAACATCTTAATCTCTGCTCTACCGCAAATAGAAATGAGCTTCCTAGAAAGGAAATGTATGTGATATTTTTTTTTGTTTTTTGAAGAACTTAGAAATTTTTCTGCGAGTTTTAACTATTCTTAACCCCAAACTCCAATATTACACCTACTCAATACAGCGATTTAACTCATAATAGCTTCTACTTTCCACACTTCAAACTCAACTGTGATCACTTTCGAGGTGAAATTGTATAAGGTAAAAGGTTAAAGGTTAAATGAGGCACACATGTAAATAATGGCACAACGAATTGCCGTTTAATTTTATTATTTCGTGCATGTTCAAAATTTTATTTCATTGTGTGTGGATAAGACTGTTTAATATGCCGATATGCCGGCAATTGTTTTTATTGAGCCGCTTATGATTTGCTTAATGTGCACCTTTAACCGGCAAAAGTCTTTCGGAATCACTTAAGCGCCCCTGGGCCTTTCGCTAACGCTTTGGTTCGCTGCTATGCTCTTGGCTGCTGGCTCATTTGCCTTCGATCGAATTTATATTTACGCCAAAGTATCCGCATTTATTTGATATTTAAGCGGTAACGGCATATTGTTTTATGGCCACGTTAAGCAGCAAAGCCACATAAATTATAGGAAAATAAATTTAAGATGCGATATCCTGCGCCACATACAACAACAGCACCACGGCACAACAGTTAACGGCAGCGCACGTACACAGGCAGCCTCCTACGAGCGGCACTCGCTTTGTTTAAGCTTGGGTGTTCTTGTTGCGGCAGCAAGGCGCGGCATGAGGCGCAGGAAAATGACCATAAAATATTACCAACCGAGTCAACGCTACGCACGGCATAAAGCGCCCAGAGCGATTTTCGATTCCAACAACGTACATTAATATGCACACATATGCACGCACACATACAGGCTATACAAACTGCGCGTACGTTCCTATAATATTACCGATTTTATATGTGCGTGAGTGCGTGGCTCCAAATCCGATGCTTGGCATATTTCGGGACTCTTAATGTGCCTGTGATTAGAACAAAAAGTCATGGGTGCCTCATTGGAGCGAGCGTCGGACTCCCCAAATGCCTGTATAAATGCAGAAAAATTGCGATTGCCGAAAGGGCCCGCACAAAGGAGTGAAAGTAGAAGAAAACAACAAAAAAATAACTTCTACGCGCATAGCAAATCCCTTTCGCTTGCCGCCGCCATTTAGGAGACGAAGCGTGCCGAGTGGCAGACGAGCGGTTGCTGCAGACTTTGCATGGCGCAACTTGTTATTCTATGAGGCAAGCATATGTGTTTCGCTGTTGTTGTTTTTGCCATTAAAATGGCTCATAATTGTTGCCCGCTGTTGCTGCGCTCGGCAACAAACACATGCATAAGTTTGTGTGCCGCGCATTTCCACATTTGCTTAAGTAACTGTTTGTTATGAGTTCGGTTCAAAATGCTTTTGGGCAGCTACTTCCCCAGTCACATACACTTACGTATGTGTGGGGTCTCCTTCGGCTCTCACACACTCCTTAAACACGCATTAACTACCGGCTGGCGTCCCTTGCCACACTTTTTCTGCAACATTTTAAGCTTTAACGGTAATAATGCGGCAATTGTTTGCCAGTAATCTGAGCTATTGTCTAGCGCACGTGGTCAGGCAGTCGGGGACGCAGTGGCTGTGTAGCAGCGAGAATTTATGTGGAATGAACGTGTTGCTGCCATAATATTAAAGACAGCATTCGTACTCCCACATATACACACAAACACATAAACATGCAGTAGTGTTCGTATTGTGGCATTAATACACATAGGAATGCATAAATATTTCTACGCTTTCACTAAAACCTGCACATACTTGTGTGTATTATCCAAGAAAATCATCTTGAGCGCATTCGTTCAATTGCTTATAGAGAAAAAGTTACTCATACGCCTCGGCGGTCTAAGAAGGCTCAGCATTGTAATGTATTGCTTTGAAGTGCAGTAATTATGTAACAAAAGCGCATTTTGGTTTATTCTATTCGCAACTAACGAAGTCATTTAATTGCGGCTTTTTCTTCTTCTCGAGGGAAGCGCTATTCTCACAATCGGATTACAGCGTATGCACTTGGTAACTATGGCACTGTAAGTCATATATTTGAGAGACAGCGAGTTATGAGTGTTATAAATCAAAGCGTTTGTATTAAAATCTGAAAGTGTGGTAGTTCTTGGGAATATTTGCCATCTCAGCAAGTGCTAAATATAGTTTCTGTGAGTATAAGTACTTGAGGAGAACATAACTAAATCCTGGCGATAATTTTGGTAGTCAAATTATAGGTTTTTGGTTGATATAGCATTCAAGGAAAGCCTGGATGTGTGCTCGCAACTTGAGTTTACTCTAGTGCAGTATATATTTAGCATACTTATATACAAACATAAGCATATAAGTCTTCAGCAGGATTTTGAGCAACAGACGAGCACCAATTTAAATAAATCTAAAAGTACGCAACGCAATCTCACTCATAGACGAAATTGAACTACAAATACATATTTATTATATATTTATATTTAAATATATTTTATTAGACATATAAAAAAGTCCAACAACATGCCCACTAATTTGTAGTCATTTGCCTTGAAATTCTACAGAAATAAGTGCCCGCCTTCACGCTCTTTAATTAAAACGAAACAATATTTCATTGATTCATAATTTTCGGAGAAGCGTAGGTCAAGAAGTGTGTTACAAATTGCCACTTTGTTTGCTCATAATTGATTGAACATTTGCGCCAAATATTTATGATGTTTTTGCGCGTTATATACAGGCGCACACAGTCAATAATAAAAGTAGGCCAATAATTGAAGGCTGACTAGAGTAGTGAGTGTGTGAGAGTAGTAGAATATGCCTTATTTGAAAAGTTTTCGTTACATTTTTTTTTTACTAAATCTTTAAAGCACTTTTCTTGCTGACAGCAAATATTTGACTGTGCGCCAGGGGACTCAAATGGTATTTATACATTTCATAGGTGACGAGCGAACAAATTACTATTTTGATGGCACCCTAAATGTAGGCAATAGTTGTTTCTAATAATTAGCAAAGAGTGTTTATAGAGCAACGTAGCCTACTATTAGGCGAATATTTATCGGAATAACACACCTAATAAGAACTTTTTCCTACAACATATTTTTATTATATGATGTAAATTAAAATATACTCAAAATTCAAAGAACTAATGGTTTTGCATAGTTCATATATGTGCAAGAAAATATACGAGAATTCTGTAACATTTGAGGGAATGAAGTAAATGTTTTTTTAATAAATAATATAATATTATTTTTAATTTATTATTATAATATTTTTTTAGAAAATCCGGAAATACTTAAGTGGTTGCCGGAAATGTCTGTATTCTGTATATTAATGTTTTTATTATTATTAATTGAATTAAAAAGAAAGATTTCGACTATTTTAACTAACTAATATTTAACTGAATTTTGACTAAATTTTTTTGAACTAATACGAAGTGTTCTCAAAAAAAATAGTAATAATTTACGTTTTTTGAAAAAAAAAAAAAATATTTATTTATATTTCCTCGCCTTCATAAAGGTGTACATTCGGTATTAGAGAGCGTCCTTAGCTCTTTCAGCTATGCGCTTTTAATGTCATCTATCTTTGTAAAACGGCAGACTTATTAGGTTCTCTTGTTTTTTGAAAATAGGAAAAAGTCAGACGATGTTGCGTCTGGCGGATATAGGGGCTGGATTATCTTTAACATATTGCGTTTAGCTAATTTTTTCTGCATAATTTCTTTGATGCTCAGTCCTTTAATATAAACAAACGTCCAGCTCATAAAAACTCGTCTAACTTTAAAGGTTGCTTCAGAGAAAATGAAGAAAGAATGCAGCTGAAAATACTTCGGGGGCATGTCTTTCAACATAATACAATATTTGACTCTCCAAGCCCGCGCAATTTTCATTTTAAAATTTCCAATACTTTTTAATTCATGATTCAGTTATAAAAGTTTGTATAATGAGTGCTTAAAGTAAATTTTGTCAAATTGCGTTTCACTTGCAATCTCGAAATCGACTTTATTGTATGATTTCAAAATATAGAAGACAAGCAATCATCAAAATTTAAACCAGAAATTCACATAAAAAATCTAAAAAGTTTATTTGTCTTTACCAAATAATTTTTTTCCTGAAAAGTGCCCGATGGAACTCTAGTATTACAACTTTTTACAGTTCAGATGATCACATATTTTGTAGAAAATTAAAAATAAAATAATTTTAATTAAATTAATTATTAAATACTAAAACTTTTACTTAATTTTTTTAAATGAATTCAATAACAAATATTTTCAAGCAAACTCACAGGAGTTCTTATAGAAAAAATGCTATTTTTTGGCCACGTAAAATTTCCATTTTTTCATATTTTTACATAAGACCACATCTTCTTCTTCTTCTTTACTGGCGTAGACACCGCTTACGCGATTATAGCCGAGTCAACAACAGCGCGCCAGTCGTTTCTTCTCTTCGCTACGTGGCGCCAATTGGATATTCCAAGCGAGGCCAGGTCCTTCTCTACTTGGTCCTTCCAACGGAGTGGAGGTCTTCCTCTTCCTCTGCTTCCCGCGGCGGGTACTGCGTCGAATACTTTCAGAGCTGGAGTGTTTTCATCCATCCGGACAACATGACCTAGCCAGCGTAGCCGCTGTCTTTTAATTCGCTGAACTATGTCAATGTCGTCGTATATCTCGTACAGCTCATCGTTCCATCGAATGCGATATTCGCCGTGGCCAACGCGCAAAGGACCATAAATCTTTCGCAGAACCTTTCTCTCGAAAACTCGCAACGTCAACTCATCGGTTGTTGTCATCGTCCAAGCCTCTGCACCATATAGGAGGACGGGAATTATGAGAGACTTATAGAGTTTGGTTTTTGTTTGTCGAGAGAGGACTTTGCTTCTCAATTGCCTATTTAGTCCGAAGTAGCACCTGTTGGCAAGAGTTATCCTGCGTTGGATTTCTAGGCTGACATTGTTGGTGGTGTTTACGCTGGTTCCAAGATAGACGAAATTATCTACAACTTCAAAGTTATGACTGTCAACAGTGACGTGAGTGCCAAGTCGCGAGTGCGACGACTGTTTGTTTGATGACAGGAGATATTTCGTCTTGCCCTCGTTCACTGCCAGACCCATTTCTTTTGCTTCCTTGTCCAGTCTGGAGAAAGCAGAACTAACGGCGCGGGTGTTGAGGCCGATGATATCAATATCATCGGCATACGCCAGCAGTTGTACACTCTTATAAAAGATAGTACCCTCTCTGTTAAGTTCTGCAGCTCGAACTATTTTCTCCAGAAGCAGGTTGAAAAAGTCGCACGATAGGGAATCGCCTTGTCTGAAACCTCGTTTGGTATCGAACGGCTCGGAGAGGTCCTTCCCGATTCTGACGGAGCTTTTTGTGTTGCTCAACGTCAGTTTACATAGCCGTATTAGTTTTGCGGGGATACCAAATTCAGACATCGCGGCATAAAGGCAGCTCCTTTTCGTGCTGTCGAAAGCAGCTTTGAAATCGACGAAGAGGTGGTGTGTGTCGATTCTCCTTTCACGGGTCTTTTCCAAGATTTGGCGCATCGTGAATATCTGGTCGGTTGTTGATTTACCAGGTCTAAAGCCACACTGATAAGGTCCAATCAGTTTGTTGACGGTGGGCTTTAATCTTTCACACAGTACGCTCGACAGAACCTTATATGCGATATTGAGGAGGCTAATCCCACGGTAGTTGGCGCAGATTGTGGGGTCTCCTTTTTTGTGGATTGGGCATAGCACACTTAAATTCCAATCGTTGGGCATACTTTCGTCCGACCATATTTTGCAAAGAAGCTGATGCATGCACCTTATCAGCTCTTCGCCGCCGTGTTTGAATAGCTCGGCCGGCAATCCATCGGCCCCTGCCGCTTTGTTGTTTTTCAGGCGGGCAATTGCTATTCGAACTTCTTCATGGTCGGGCAATGGAACGTCTGCTCCATCATCATCGATTGGGGTATCGGGTTCGCTTTCTCCTGGTGTTGTGCGTTCACTGCCATTCAGCAGGCTGGAGAAGTGTTCCCTCCATAATTTAAGTATGCTCTGGGCATCGGTAACTAGATCACCTTTGGGGGTTCTACAAGAGTATGCTCCGGTCTTGAAACCTTCTGTAAGCCGCCGCATCTTTTCGTAGAATTTTCGAGCATTACCCCTGTCGGCCAGCTTATCAAGCTCTTCGTACTCACGCATTTCGGCCTCTTTCTTTTTCTGTCTACAAATGCGTCTCGCTTCCCTCTTCAACTCTCGGTATCTATCCCATCCCGCACGTGTTGTGGTCGATCGTAACGTTGCGAGGTAGGCAGCCTGTTTTCTCTCCGCTGCGACACGGCACTCCTCGTCGTACCAGCTGTTCTTCTGCACTTTCCGAAAACCAATGGTTTCGGTTGCAGCTGTACGTAAGGAGTTTGAAATGCCGTCCCACAGTTCCCTTATACCGAGTTGTTGACGAGTGCTCTCAGAGAGCAGGAGTGCAAGCCGAGTAGAAAAACGTTCGGCTGTCTGTTGTGATTGCAGCTTCTCGACGTCGAACCATCCTTGTGTTTGTTGGCGTGCGTTTTTTGCTGCACAGAGGCGGGTGCGTATTTTGGCTGCAACAATATAGTGGTCCGAGTCGATGTTAGGACCTCGGAGCGCACGCACATCTAAAACACTGGAGACGTGTCTTCCGTCTATCACAACATGATCGATCTGGTTGGTGGTTTTTCGATCTGGAGACAGCCAGGTAGCTTGATGTATCTTCTTATGCTGGAATCTAGTGCTACAGATAACCATATTTCGGGCCCCGGCGAAGTCGATCAGCCTCAGCCCATTTGGGGATGTTTCCGCGTGGAGGCTGAATTTACCGACCGTAGTGCCAAAGATACCTTCTTTGCCCACCCTGGCATTGAAGTCGCCAAGCACGATTTTGACATCGTGGCGGGGGCATCTCTCATAAGTGCGCTCCAAGCACTCATAAAAGGCATCTTTGGTCACATCGTCCTTCTCTTCCGTCGGGGCGTGGGCGCAAATCAGCGATATGTTGAAGAACCTCGCTTTGATTGTGGCTAGACGTTCATTCTCCGGAGTGAATGATAGTACTCGGCGACGGAGTCTCTCTCCCACCACGAATCCAACACCAAACTTGCGCTCCTTTATATGGCCACTGTAGTAAATGTCACAAGGACCTACTCGTCTCTGTCCTTGTCCCGTCCATCGCATTTCTTGGACGGCGGTGATGTCAGCCTTTACCTTTACGAGGACATCTACCAGCTGGGCAGCGGCACCTTCCCAATTAAGGGACCGGACATTCCAGGTGCATGCCCTCAAATCATAGTCCTTATTTCGTTTGCCATGGTCGTCATCAAAAGGGGGGTCACTCATCCGAGGCTTGTTGTTGTCTTTCATTGGGGGTGTTTTTTTACGTGGCGGGTCCCAAACCCAGCGCACAACCCTATGCAGGGGTGTTTCGCCTTCTCACTTTAGCTCGCCTTCAAACGGATGTTCTTAGGCTACCCAGAGGATACTTGGTCAAAGACCGGAAGTCGTGAGCTGCTTGAGTCATATGTAAAAGAATCGTTTCTGGCCACTCCCAAGTGAATGGCGATCAGAGAACTTTCCTCACTTGCGTGAACTTCTACACATGACCCCATCCTCCACATATTTGTAACAAAAAATTGACGGAATACCTCATTCACTTCAACAAGATCTAACGTATGCGTACTTTTCTCAATCACTGTATGCCAACACAGAAAGGCTCGTACATTCACATATGTATGTATGTACACTTCTAATGAAACGCTAATATATAAAGTAAGAAAAGCAGTTTGACCATTAGTT
>JAPZAG010003080.1:0-12433 GCA_027475135.1 Bactrocera correcta | reverse complement strand
CATTTATTAATTTGATTTGTCACAAATGTTTGGCTTCTATTAGCGTGCCTATTATTTTTATTGTATATTATTGCTGGCTTGGGGTTTAAAAAAGTTTTTATTTGACTCATTTTGATTATTTTTATGTCAACTCACTCAGCTATTTTGTACTGAGTTGTTAGGAAGTCTTTCATTTGATGCCATTTTAGCGATTTCTTTCTTGCCACTAGTGGTTGCTCCCATCGTAGGAAAGCACTATCAGGCAGTGTTGCTGCACAAATATTTACTAAGATAGGGTCCCACGATTCTGTGGAAATCTTTTGTGTTTCTAACACAGATTTTTGATAAATTCATTAAAATTTTTTTTGGTTGTCTACCAATACTCCCTCATTTTCGTTTCTTTCGACCAGTGCTTTCCAAGCCAGATTTAAGTTTTCGTCATTTAAAGCGAAACGCTTGACGATACTGCTTGCTTCCGCTTTTGTTTTGCACCTGAGATGGTACGGCTTTTGAGCCGGTGAAAGTTTGGGATGGTTTATGCATACGTCGTTTGGTCTAATATCATTGCCTTTGTAATTTCATATTGTTCGAGGCAGTTTTCATATTTAGCTGACGCCGAAGCTTTTAGCTTCTGCTTTGAGCTTAAAAATGTTTTGCTTTGAAATACAATTAAAAAATTGGTAATATGAGCAAACGTGTAAATGAAAAATGAAAAGAAAAATAGAATTGGAACATTTATTATTAATTAATTAAATTATAGTATATAAATTTGCGAAGAATTATTCACCGCATAAATTGTCAAAATCAAAAATATATGTATATATTTTTTTTCTTTACCGTGTATTAGTTAAACGTATCTACGATATACTCGCGCTTAATTTGTATATTGTTTCTTAGTACGTGTATCATATAAGATAAGAACGCAAAAAGAGAGAAAATAATAATAACGCAAAAATATACGTATGTATGTATACATATATTTATATGCATATACATACATAGTGTTCAAATATCATTGAACATGCTTAGTTATCAGCATTCTTCTAAATATAAATATCTATTAATATATATACATACATACATATATACATAATGCATTTACATGCAATGCATCTAATAATAATAAAAATGCATGGGGACACAAGTCATAAATTTACAGAACAGATAACATTAAACATACACACACACATGTATTAAATTGTACACTTGAAATCAACTCGATGTCAAGCAGCAATAAAAAATATGCTGCAATACATAAAAACATACACACATACACACATACACATATATTTAGTTATTTAAGATAGTTTTAAAAATTGTATATAAGCTAGGCAAAAACGAAATAAAATCAGAATGAATATATTCTCACTCGATGAAGGTCTTTTCATTTCCCCCCACCAGAGGTAAGGAATGATAAATCTTTATTGAGTTAAAAACATTTGGTCCTTCGAGCCGGATAAAAAGCTCAGCCAAAATTAAAAAAGCCCTGATATGATATTATAAAAAAATACAGGCAAATAAAATAAAGTAAGCCCTGTAATTAATATAATTACAGGCAAAATTAAATTGTAAGACGGGTGTATATTCCCGCATATTGCTTAAATAAAAATATTTGTAAGCCGGGTGTATATTCCCGCATTAAACCGATCGCATAAGCCGTTTTAGCAGAGACTAAACGCAGTGATTTAACTGCTATCCAAGAGATATTCAGCGGCTGTGAGTCGAGGCACAGCAAGGTCAACTAGGCGACCAAATCAAATACCCCCAACGATTTCTTTGGAGAAAAAACAAGCAGTTCATCAATAAATAGGAAAAGTGTTGCGGAAAATCTTTCAAAATGGGAATAAAGAAGAAGAAAATTCCTGAAGCCCAAGCGGATTTTTCCGAAAAGGTGTTGTACATGTCCAACACTTTTCCAACAAAGCCATCATATAAAACAAAAATGGAAGAAGTTGAATCTAAACACCAAGATTTGGATCGAAAAACTTCTTTATTCATGAGGAAAGTTGAAAACCTCAGAAGAAAAATGGAAGATCTAAGTATGGAATTAATGATCGACAACGATCAAATAAAATGCTTAGACTTTTTATTCACAGACATTCAAAATCTAAAAAGCAAATTAGATTTTAATGTAGAAATTGAAATCTTATTCGAAGAAATTTATGACGAATACTACGAAGAGCTTAAACATTTAAAGAAAAAGCTACAAAAAGAAGAGCCTAAAATTTTTTATCGCCCTAACTTTGAAGAAAGAAAAATAATAAAAATTCCAACATTTTATGGCGATATTAAGGAATGGGCCAAATTTTACAACGTGTTCAAAGTTATGGTACATGACAACGAGCAGATGAAGAATATAGAGAAAATGCTGCGCCTCCGTCAATGCTTAAAAGGCGAAGCTGCACGAGTAATACAGCATTTTCAAATTTCGTCGAAAAATTATGAAGCTGCATGGAGTCTACTTTAAAAAAAATTTGACTATCAGCCAACTCTGTTCATCGTACCTAAATTATCTACAACTGCGACGAAACTAACTAATGCAGTGCAAAAGATTGAAGACGAAAAACTTATAAAAATTCCATTACTCCCTATATCTTCTGTTGAGGAAAAAACAGCAGAAGTAATAGACTAAAATAGAAAGGAAAATGAAGTTAAAGAACTTCGTAATCCTTCAAAAACTGAAGAAACAATAATAACGGTTCTATTACTTCCTCTATCTTCTGTTGAGGAAAAAACAACAGAAATAATAGAGGAAGATAAAAAGGAAAATGAAGTTGAAGAAGAATTACACAAACCTTCAAAAACTGAGGAAAAACAAACTCAAGTGGTATCTCTTCCGGCAGGCTCACATTTTGAAGAAATGAGGGAAAGTGCAGTCCAGGATAAATCGATTGAAGGTGAGGACGAAGCTAAAGAAATGGACCACCTTTTGGAACATGATGCTGAAGCGTATAAGAAGGAAGAGCAAGTTCAGTTAACATACAAACCGACCCAATTGCCGAAAAAGGGCAAAGATGTTTTAGTTGAGCCAAATCCGAATCGTACCAAAAAATTAAAAGATTTCATAAATTATAAAAAGCAGCCAAAAATTACGGTTCGCAAAACTGCTAAAATTAAGAACCATGCGGAAGATGATTGGAATGATTCTGCAACCACAAACGAAAGAAAAGGACCTCAACGTGAGACTAGAGGCAGGCGAAGCAGATGCACACCAACGAATGCAGCAAAATTCGGCACAAAAGTCAAGGAATGGAAGCATCGATATTGCAAACACAAAAGGAGGACTAAATTTAAGAAAGTTAAGTTTAAGTATGATATACATCCATGTCCATATACAGTCCACTAGTTTTAAATAATCATTTCTTTCCCTCGGCAATATGTTCAAATATCATTGAACATGCTTAGTTATCAGCATTCTTCTAAATATAAATATCTATTAATATATATACATACATACATATATACATAATGCATTTACATGCAATGCATCTAATAATAATAAAAATGCATGGGGACACAAGTCATAAATTTACAGAACAGATAACATTAAACATACACACACACATGTATTAAATTGTACTCTTGAAATCAACCCCATGTCAAGCAGCAATAAAAAATATGCTGCAATACATAAAAACATACACACATACACACATACACATATATTTAGTTATTTAAGATAGTTTTAAAAATTGTATATAAGCTAGGCAAAAACGAAATAAAATCAGAACGAATAAATTCTCACTCAATGAAGATCATTTCATTTCCCCCCACCAGAGGTAAGGAATGATAAAGTTTTTTGAGTTATAAACACATAGTTGTGCTTTATATTTGTATGTTCTTTTCGCACAATTGTTATATACATATGTAGAGTAACTTCGGGTATTATGGTATAGGCGGCTAATATGGTATACCTGCTTTTCTCTTAAACTACTTGCGCTATGGCAACGCCGACTTCGAAATCAGCTGTTAAATAAAGAAAGAGTAATAGAAAAAAAAGTACAAAACTGACAGCTGTTCAGTTCTCTCTCAGTTGTTAAAAACACGTGGTTTGGCATGTCTGACTTGTTAAGATAGTGTAGCAAAAACGGTTTTTTCACGTGGTAGCAACAAACTTTTCAAAAAATTATATTATTAATCAATAAAATAAAGTCCATATTTCAATATATTAAGGTGAGTTTTAAGCTAAATAAAGGTTTGGTCATAAAAAAATTAAAAGAACAGACAACTAAAAAAAGCGTCTAATATGGTACACTTGTGACCGGCCAATATGGTATAGTGTACCATATTACCCTTCTGTATTATCAAAAGGTTATTGCTTAAATTTAATGGTGGAATCTTACAGCAATCATGCAAGGTTTACGAATGCAGTGGAGTAGCGAAAACATGCGCAAGGCCATTGCCGCTGTAAGAAACGATAAAATGGGTATTTTACTGGCAGCAAAAGTCTTCGATGTTCCGCACACCACACTGCAGCACATGGCTAGAAGTGAAAAGCCTACAGAGGAGCTTCTTTCAGCAAAACTCGGACGAAAACCAGTCTTTACCCCAGAGATGGAAAGCGATATAGTTAAATACGCTTTGGAGATGGAGTCTCGCTTTTGGGGGCTAACGAGATGGGATTTGAGGTCGCTTGCATTCCAAATTGCAACAAGAAACGACATACCGAATAAATTTAATACTTTGCAAAAATGTGCAGGAAAAGACTGGCTTTACGCATTTTGCAAAAGACATAGAGAAAAATTAAGCTTTCGATTACCAACTGGTACATCGTTTGATAGAGCAAAGGCATTTAATCGTGAAAATGTGTCTTCGTTTTTCAACTTATTGGAGAGTGAATATATCAAACACAATTTTTCAGCGACAAGTATTTGGAATGTAGACGAAACAGGATTGTCAGTGGTGCAGTCTCGACAACCAAAAGTAGTCGCACAAAAAGGAAAAAGGCAAATAGGCGTTATGACTTCAGCAGAGCGCGGATCCCTCATTACTGTTATAACGTGCATGAGCGCTGGTGGATGCTTCGTGCCGCCATATTTTATTTTCCCAAGAAAAAACAATCATCCACTCCTTATGAAGGATGCACCACCTGGAGCAAAATCGTCGTGTCATCTTTCTGGATAGGTGCAAATACCAATTTTTACAGAATGGTTTAAACATTTTTTAGAGTTCACAAAGCCAAGCGAACATCAACCCATTTTACTCATTTTAGATGGGCATTATAGTCACACGAGAAATATTGAATTTTTGGACTTAGCCCGTAAAAATGGAGTTGTTGTTCTCTCCTTGCCTCCACACTCTACACACAAATTGCAGCCATTGGACAAAACTTTCATGGGTCCACTTAAGGTATACTATAGTGACGAAGTAAGGCGTTTTACACGCGACCAAGGACGGAAGGTAACTCTGTATGATTTGGTTGGACTGTTCACAAAAGCTTATTTGCGCGTTCAAACTGGCCAAATAGCTATCAGTGGATTCAGAAGTACTGGAATTTTTCCGTTGGACAAACAGATTTTTTCGGAAGCTGATTTCATAGCATGCGAAATGGAAAATGAGCAAACTGATTACATTTCAGTCCAGGATGTAGATAAGGATAGAGCTATACCTGAATCTAGAGGCTCACTGCCTGCAGTCGAAGATTCCGTGGCCAGTACAAGCACTGGATTATCACCACGTATCTTTCCATCATCAGGTTCTGCCAATGTTGCAAATGCTGGTGAGAATTCTATACCTATATTTTTTTCTACAGGCTTTCATTCAGCATTTAATTTTTCCACAGGTGATGTTACTTTGAATGCAGCTAAAAAACATATAACACCTTGGGAGATTTCTCCTCCGCCAAAAATACGGAGAACCGTAAGCAATAGAGGTAGGAAATCTAAGCCGACAGTTTTGACCACATCTCCGTATAAAGCAGAGCTACAACAAAGCTTGATTAAAGTAGACAAACGTAAGTCTAAGACATTGAAACCAGTCGAAAAGAAGAAAACATGTGCTCGCAAAAAACAACGGCGTGAGTCTACTACTGACTCGGATCAAAGCGCATGTTTAGATGAATCCGATGGAAAGGAAGAGTTCCCTGACGCTCCTCCTTCAAAAAAAAGTTTGTGTTTCTGTAATGGGCGCTGGGAAGACGACACAGAAGATCAAACATGGACCTCGTGTTTACAATGCGAAATAATCTGGGCTCACGATAACTGCATTTCGAAAAGAAGTGCCATATTTCTTTGCCACTCTTGAATCTAAGCTAAGAAATGCTTTTTCGCTTTTACAAGTGTAATTTAACAAAACTTTTTATACATTTTTTTTTTAGAATGAATTTGGTTTTTTCGTTGGCCTAAAAGGCTTTTTTGACATAAATTCGGTGCCAAGGAGGCTATATTGTTAATTTTATTTAAATTTTTTAATAAAAAATTCACTTAGTTATAATCATTTGTTTTACTAGATGACTATCTTTTTGGTTTATATATAGCCGTAATATTGGTAGGGTAATATGGTATAGTATACCATATTAAACGAACCATGTATACCAAATTACCCTCACGTTTTTCGAAGTGCCAATTTTTGACTTTTTTTATATTTTTGCTCATAAATAATTTTTTTTTATTGTAACGCAATTCTTGTTCCATATTCTTGTAGCCAATACTTCACTGATAATACGCACAAAATTTGGAAAGCTTAGAGTGAGTATCTTGTGAGTTATGACCCAAAAAGAAATAGGTATACCATAATACCCGAAGTTACTCTACATATGTATGTAATACGTATGTGCAATATAGCGAAATGCGCGGAAAATAAGTATGTTACTATTTTTATATATTTGTAAATATATCAATGTTAAATATGTAAGTAGGTATGCGAATGTTTTGTTAATTGCATCTGCATGCGTTTGCTCAAAAAGAACACGAAAAAGAAATTACGATAAGTACTCGAAGTACGATGTAGGTATGTATGTATTTGTAACCTTTTTATTGGTACGTTGCACTAAGGGGTATTTGATGCAAAAAAACCGGTCATAAGTGGTTTTACTAAACTTCGCCAAATGGTATTTACGCCGCATGTTTTACTATTTACAATAACCGCTCCAACCTGCGCACCCCTCCCCAGCCCGCTTTTTACCTAGCTCTCGCCACGGATCCATTCGGAACCCAATCATTGAGTTTAACGCGTGTCTCTGTTCTCGGCGTTCTCGATTATTTACATAATTTCCCTTGGTTGATACGGCTGCATGTGGAGATTTACTTGGAAATTCTTTATTGAATATGGAAGTAAAAGGTATGTACTTATGATTAAGCCTTTGCAAGAATGTAGTATTTTTACAAAAAAAAGTATAACATTATTGTTTTTGATTATTTGTCGGGATTTGTCGCGCCATAATTCTGGTACGGAAATGTAATTTGGAACTTCTTCTATCCGAAACAGAAGTAAAATTGTCCCCCAACCCACCCCATTTTTATAGATATTTTTTTTAAAGTGCACGGTGTAATTCTATACAAAATAGGATGTTATAAGGTTTTGTTTTTTTTTTCACAGATTCTGCAGCAATGGTGAAAAATATCACCCGAATGGAATTATACGATATTATAAAGGAGTACAAATGAAAAAAAATGGACGAAAAATTCACCTTTCTCGAAAATAGAATTGCTCAGTTGACGTCATGCCCAAGAGAGGATAGAAATGTTTTATCTCGTTCTTTGAGGCATTTCAAGACAGATTTTAAACAAAAATGGTCAGCAGCTCGTAACACTGATGAGAGGTTCCTAAAAAATAACGTAGAATGGCTAAGAACATCATTAGAACTTCCTTCGTGGTCACACAAGCCTGGTCGTCCAGTCAAAGAGTTTCGTGAATTAAGCGAAAGGAGTAAGCGGCGCAGAACTGTAGATTTACGGGCTCACGTACCTGTCGAGGAGTTGACTTTCGCTGCATGTGTAAGTCAGGGCACTTCCGGAAACATACACACTTCAAAGATGATTAAGGAAATAACTTCAACACCTACGAGAACCAAGAAGATCAGAAAGATAATTTCATCTAAAAAAGACCACGTGGAAAAAAAAAATACTATAGAAGAAGCATTATCCTTATTTGTTGAAGGTAATTTCACAAGAAGTCAGTGGAATATATTACAAGGCAGACGTAAAACTATGTATCCTTGCTACTCTTTGCTGCAAAAGGCAAAAAAAAGTGCTTACCCGGAGGAAGATAAAATAACGGTTACAGAGACTAGCTTTAATGTAGAACTTCAAGGTTTGCTGGATCATACGGCTTTGCGCCTTATCCAATATTTAAAAGAAGTCATAAATACATTAACTGACGCTGAGAAGCAGAGCCTTCTTTTGATATCAAAATGGGGGTGCGATGGATCACACCAAACTCCATTTGAGCAAAAATTTTAAAATCTTTGTTATTATTTGTGAGCTCGATTATTCCAGTGAGCTTGGTTGTTACCTTCAATGGTGAAACAACAAAAACCATTTGGCAAAACCCTACGCCTTCTTCGGCGAGATTCTGCAGGCCTATTAAAAGCTCAATTTATTTACGAAACAAAAGATGTAACAGAACAAGAAATAGAATACATCGAAATTTAAGCCAGAGATCAGGAAGATACAAGAGAAAGTGAAACATCAGCGCACATCATTCATAAAATATTACTGACAATGGTAGACGGGAAAGTTTGTAACGCTGCAACGGATACAACCTCTACTAAGCGATGTTATGTATGCGGTCAGACTTCAAAAGATTTTAATAAATTAAAAAAAAGGTGTCATAAATCAAGAGGCTTTAAATTTCGGCCTCTCAGTACTCCACGCCCGAATACGGTTTTTTGAGTTTTTGTTGCACTTAGCATATAAAGAACCCATAAAGAATTGGCAAGCCCGTACAGCAGAAGACAAAAAGATTATTAAGGAAACAAAAGAGACAATACAAAAATGTTTTAAAGATGAAATGGGTCTACTGGTTGATGTTCCTAAACCTGGTTTTGGAAACAATAATGACGGGAATACATCTAGAAGATTTTTCGAAAATGCAGAATGCTCTTCTCGCATCACCGACATCAACATCGAAGTAATCAAACGATTTAAAGTTATTCTTGAAATAATATCAAGTGGTCATGAGATTGATCCTCAAAAATTCGATGATTATGCCCAAGACACGGCAAAATTGTATGTGGAAATGTACGGTTGGTATCCAATGTCGCCAACTGTCCACAAAATCCTGATACACGGAGCGCAGGTGCTGCAAGAGGCAATTCTTCCAATTGGACAATTATCCGAGGAGGCTGCTGAGGCCCGAAATAAACATATCAGAAAATATCGGGTAGATTTTACCCGAAAGTTTTCGAGGACCGAGTGTAACAGAGATGTTTTGAACAGATTGCTTCTAACATCCGATCCACTTATCAGCTGCATTCGTCCAAAGAATAAGAAGAAAATCGTGCCATTTTCCGAGGAAGCAAAATCAATTTTAACTGCAGCAACACCTAATCTCAATAGGTCAGACGAGAATACTGTCGAGGAAGAGGATTCTGATGTAATCAGCGAAGTAGATTATCCTGAAACCGATTCATTTTTTTTTTATTATATTATTTTATTTTCAGTTATTTTTATTAATAAATGCTGTATATTGATTCAATATTGGGTTTATATTACATTTAAAGATAATATGGGTCCCTAAATAATTATGACCGGTTTTTTACATCAAATACCCCTTAGTGCGTTGGTGTATATTAAGAGAGAGAGATAACGTAAGAGAGATAAAGGAGAGAAATAGTTGGATCGCGATATATGTACATAAATATCCACTGTTATGTAGTTGTTGTTCTTTTTTTCTTCTGCCTTTGCTTATATGTTAAAGCGATCCTGCTTGTTGCTTTGTTAGCTCAAGGGGTATGACCAGAACTTGCAAGTAAGAATAGTTGACTTTGAAAATTTTTGTTTTTTTTTTACTGTGTACCACGAAGTAAGCTTAAAGGCTGGTAGTTTAACAACAGTTTTTCAAAAATGTTCCTTAATACAGTTGACTTATGTATGTACAATGTCTATGTCTATGTATATATGTATATTAATTGCGGAATATAAGATTTGGCGCGAAAAGTTTGATGGCCCATAAATTTTTGTATGTATGTATATGCACAAATGTATGTATCTTTTATACAATTTAGTACCTTTACTTATATGTGTACATATGTATGGATTTGCACTTTCTGTTTTTGCTCGCCTCTTATTTATTTATAGTCAATCCTGCTTGTTGCTGTTTTAGCCCAAGGGGTATCACCAAAACTTGCACTTTTTTCTTTTTACATTTTGGAAAATTACAGTGTGCTTCGAAACACAAATTAAGCAATAGGCAGGTACCGAATTTTTTTCATTTATTGCGGTACCTATATGCATACATACTATATGTACATATAAATTATTAAAACACTTAGTTGGGTTTTAATGTTATTTTATTTCTCTTGTTTGCACAAGAGCAGCCGTTTGTATCGGTCGAATTATTACAACTGATTTGCTAACTAAAATATTGCGACGACTTCGCCTAAATACCTGACTCTTTGTTTTACCTGTCAGTTGCTGCACACGTTTTGCCGTGTGACTTGCAAAATGCAATTCGGCAATTTACCTCTTGCTATTGGCTTTTCTGATGTAGCGATATTGGTGTTGTCACGCGCTACCTGGTCGACGCTTCGTCATCAGTATCGGTGGGAGAGTTGTTGTTATGCTATTTCCAAACTCAAACCTGCCGACGCACCGTCAGCGTATCGGTGGGAGTAGAGTGTTGACCGGATACGCGTTTACCAGTGTTAACTTATATACCGAACTGTCTAACCGGTTTTTCGTATAGAACAGTTGGGTTATTTCTAAGTAGCTGTATGCCGTTTTACAGCTTAAACAGTATATTAAACATACATATGCGCATTTTTCTCCGCCAAGGATTTTTGGGCAATACTTATGTGTTCTCTCTATGTCGTTTTTCTCTTTTTGCATCTTTCTTAGGCATCTTTCCTTGAATCACGGCAGTACCGTGGATGGACTTAACTTTAAATGAGTTTTCTACATTCTTAACAATTTCATCGGTCGCCCTGCCAGTGTCGTATCTACATATGGCAAGAGCGACCTACGTCTAAAAAATTTATTTCTTCTAAAAATTCACACTGTGACTCGTTTTCATTAAAGTCTTCATCTGAATCTTGGGTTAAGTGATTAACCCTTTGTATTTTCGAAATATTTTGCCTATCGCTCTCGTGAGGTCTTTTCATTGTTTCCCTTTCTTGAGAGTGTAGGTTATGATTATAAGCTGTCGGCCTTTGATTAAAGTTTTGTGATGCCATTCGGGTTCTCTGAGAATCCCGCTCAGCTATCCAATTTGGATTATAGTTCCCTCCTTGCCTGTAGTGCGATAGAGTCGGATCAACCTCCATAGGGGTTGCCGCATCTACATGTTTTTTTTTCACTTGTTTGTAATGCGGAGAGTGGTATGGAGCAAATGTCCTACCACAATTTTTCCCCTAAGCTGAATCCATTTTACTGTAGAAAAAATTTGAAAACGAATATCGAGAATGATTTGCTTCCAATTCTTGTGCTAATGCCAATGCACTAGGCATGCCTTTAGGTTGCGAGGAAAACATGATGTCGCTCATTGGCTTCCGCAAGTCAGAAACAAAAACCTCAAGGCATCTCGCCTATATTTTTGGTAAAGTGACTCTACTAGTTCTTTTTTGCCCTCATTTAACATAATAGTTCTATTTATTATCAAGGTCAATTTTCAAATTTTGACCTCGTCATAAAAGTCAGCAATTGAACGTTTCCCTTGCCTAAGAGTTGACATTTCCTGTTCAACCAAATAGACTGGTCGTTTGTCAGCATAAAGTAATGTCTAACCGCGAGTTGCGTCGTCAATCGACTCCACCACTTTCAAACTTGTCGATATACCAAAAAAGACAAGTATTTTCTAAATATTTTTCATTCCTCTAAAATGTTAGTTGAATCTTCAGATTCAACTACATACATACATATTAACATGCATATATACATAAATAAAGAAATATGCATAAGCAAGTAATCATATTTTAAATTCCTTCAAAAACGAAATCCAATGCCACTGTTATTATTTGATATGCTTATTTAAGATATGCCGCGTAGTTGATGCTGAAGAATGTCAAGTCAGCACAACGGCTCCAAGTAAATTTAGCAAATAAGATTTTTATAAAGAATAAAATTATTAATAATAAACTGAACGGCAAGCCGCACAGTACGGAAAATTAGCCGGAGTTTTTTATTCAAACGAAAAATATGTAATTTCCGATAAATTACATATAATATCGCAATTGGCGCAGTAGGTAATTCGGTGTTTTCAATTTTTCTACTATAAAATACATCGTAACAATTTTAGTGCGTTGAAAGCAAAAGTTATTCTCAAACTTATACTAAATAAATGAAATATTATGAAGTAA
>JAPZAG010003079.1:0-12435 GCA_027475135.1 Bactrocera correcta | reverse complement strand
TCGATATCGATTGCTAAATGTGTATATACAAAAAAATCGACTTATACCTAAATATAAGATAACGGAATTCTTCTACATGCACTGCCGTTATGCCGCCACGCTTTTATGCCAACTTCAGTTCTTCGAAGAAAGTTTATTAACTTAAATATGTTAAACTAATGAGTTGAAGCATCTCGATATCGATTGCTAAATGTGTATATACAACAAAATCGAATTTATACCTAAACGTAAGATTACGGAATTCTTCTACATGCACTGCCGTTATACCGCCATGGCTTTATGTTAAATTCAGTGCGTTAAAGAAGGCTTATTAACTTAAATATCTTAAAATAATGATTTGAAACATTTCGATATATATATCGACTTTATATCTAAATATAAGATTATACCTAAATATAAGATTACGTAATTCTTCTAAATGCACTGCCGTTATGCCGTTAAGGCTTTATGTAGACTTCAGGAAGATAAATAGGGTGAATTAACTTAAATATGTTAAGCTAATGATCTCAAGCATTTCGATATCGATTGCTAATTGTGTTTATACAACAAATCGATTTTATACCTAAATATAAAATTACGGAATTCTTCTACATGCACCGCCGTTATGCCGCCATCGCTTCATGTCACTTTCGGTAGGTTAAAGAAGGTAATTTAACTTAAATATGTTAAACTAATGATTTGAAGCATTTCGATATCGATTGCTAAATGTGCTAGTACAAGAAATTTGACTTTATACCTAAACAAAGGATAACGGAATTCCTCCAAATGCACTGCCGTTAATCCGCCATGGCTTTATGTCAACTTCAGTTCGTTAAAGAAGGTTTGTTAACTTAAATATGTTAAACTAATGAGTTGAAGCATTTCGATATCGATTGCTAAATGCATATATTCAAGAAAATCGACTTTATACCTAAATATAAGGTTACGGAATTCTTCCAAATTACTGTCGTTATGCCGCCATGGCTTTATTTCACCTTCAATACGTTAAAGTTGGTTAATTAACATAAATATGTTAAACTAATGATTTGAAGCATTTCGATATCGATTGCTAAATATGTAAATACAAGAAAATCGACTATATACCTTAATATAAGATTACGAAATTCTTCTAAATGCATTGCAGTTATACCGTTAAGGCTTTATGTAGACTTCAGTGTGTTAAAGAAGGTTTATTATAAATAACTTGAAAATGTAAAACTAATGATTTGAAGCATTTCGACATCGATTGCTAAATGTGTATATACAAGAAAATCGACTTTACATATACCTAAATATAATATTACGGAATTCTTCCAAATGTACTGTCGTTATGCCGCCATGGTTTGTGTCAACTACAATACGATAAAGAAGGTTAATTATTTTAAATATGTTAAACTAATGGTTTGAAGCATTTCGATATCGACTGCTAAATGTGTAAATACAACAAAATCGACTTTATACCTAAATATAAAATTATAACATTACGGATTTCTTCTAAATGCACTGCCGTTATACCGTTGAGGCTTTATGTAGACCTCATCAAGCTAAAAAATGTTTATTAACTTAATATGTTAAACTAATGATTGGAAGCATTTCGATATCGATAGCTAAATGTGTATATACAAGAAAATCGACTTTATACCTGAATATAAGATTACGGAATTCTTCTACATGCACTGCCGTTATGCCACCATGGCTTTATATCAACTTCAATATGTTAAAGAACGTTAAATAACTTAAATATGTTAAACTAATGATTTGAAACATTTCGATATCGCTTGCTTAATGTGTATATACAAGAAAATCGAATTTATACCTAAATATAAGATAACGGAATTCTTCTAAACGCACTGCCGTTATGCCGTTAAGGCTTTATGTAGACTTCAGTAAGATAGAGGGGAATAATTAACTTAAATATGTTAAACTTATGATTTGAAGCATTTCGATATCGATTGCTAAATATGTAAATACAAAAAAATCGACTTTGTACCTAAATATAAGATTACGAAATTCTTTTAAATGCACTGCAGTTATACCGTTAAGGCTTTATGTAGACTTCAGTGCGTTAAGGAAGGTTTATTATAAACAACTTGAAAATGTAAAACTAATGATTTGAAGCATTTCGATATCGATTGCTAAATGAGTATATACAAGAAAATCGACTTTATGCCTGAATATAAGATTATAAAATTCTTCTAAATGCACTGCCGTTATGCCGTTAAGGCTTTTGTAGACTTCAGTATGAAAAAGAGGGTTAATTAACTTAAATATGTTAAACTAATGATTTGAAGCATTTCGATATCGATTGCTGAATGTGTATGTACAAAAATATCGACTTTATACCTAAATATAAGATAGCGGAATTCATATAAATATACTGCCGTTATGCCGTTATGGCTTTATGTTATCTTCGGTTCGTTAAAGAAGGTTTATTAACTTTAATATGTTAAACTAATGATTTGAAGCATTTCGATATCGATTACTAAATGTGTATGTACAACAAAATCGACTTTACATATACCTAAATATAAGATTACGGAATTCTTCCAAATGTACTGTCGATATGCCGCCATGGCTTTTTATCACCTTCAATACGTTAAAGAAGGTTAATTATTGTAAATATGTTAAACTAGTGGTTTGAAGCATTTCGATATCGATTGCTAAATGTGTAAATACAAGAAAATCGACTTTATACCTAAGTATAAAATTATAACATTACGGAATTCTTCTAAATGCACTGCCATTATACCGTCAAGGCTTTATGTAGACTTCAGTAAGCTAAAAAATGTTTATTAACTTAATATATTAAACTAATGTGTTGAAGCATTTCGATATCGATAGCAAAATGAGTATATAAGAGAAAATCAATTTTATACCTATATATAAGTTTACGGAATTCTTTTCATGCAATGCCGCTATGCCGCCATGGCTATATGCCAACTTCAGATCGTTAAAGAAGGTTTATTAAATTAAATATGTTAAACTATTGAGTTAAAGCATCTTGATATCGATTGCTAAATGTAGGTATACAACAAAATCGACTTTATTCCTAAATATAAGATTACGGAATTCTTCTAAATGCACTGCCGTTATACCGTTATGGCTTTATGTAAACTTCAGTAAGATAAAGAAGGTTAATAACCTTAAATATGTTAAACTGTCGATTTGAAGAATTTCGTTATCGATTGCTAAATGTGTATATGCAAGAAAATCGAATTTATACCTAAATATAAAATTACAAATTTCTTCTAAATGCACTGCCATTATACCGTCAAGGCTTTATGTAGACTTCAGTAAGCTAAAAACTTATTAACTTAATATGTTAAAATAATGATTTGTAGTATTTCGATATCGATTGCTAAATGAGTATATACAAGAAAATCGACTTTATATCTAAATATAAGATTACGTAATTCTTCTAAATGCACTGCCGTTATGCCGTTAAGGCTTTATGTAGACTTCAGGAAGATAAATAGGGTGAATTAACTTAAGTATGTTAAACTAATGATTTAAAGCATTTCGATATCGATTTCTTAATGCATATATACAAGAAAATCGACTTTATACCTAAATATAAGATTACGGAATTCTTCTAAATGCACTGCCGTTATGCCGTTAAGGCTTTATGTAGACTTCAGGAAGATAAATAGGGTGAATTAACTTAAATATGTTAAACTAATGATCTCAAGCATTTCGATATCGATTGCTAAATGTCTTTATACAACAAATCGATTTTATACCTAAATATAAAATTACTTAATTCTTCTACATGCACCGCCGTTATGCCGCCATGGCTTCATGTCACTTTCGGTAGGTTAAAGAAGGTAATTTAACTTAAATATGTTAAACTAATGATTTGAAGCATTTCGATATCGATTGCTAAATGTGCTAGTAAAAGAAATTTGACTTTATACCTAAACATAGGATAACGGAATTCTTCCAAATGCACTGCCGTTAATCGGCCATGGCTTTATGTCAACTTCAGTTCGTTAAAGTAGGTTTGTTAACTTAAATATGTTAAACTAATGATTTGAAGCTTTATACCTAAATATAAGATTACGGGATTTTTCCAAATTAAACTAATGATTTGAAGCATTTCGATATCGATAGCAAAATGAGTATATACAAGAAAATCCATTTTATACCTATATATAAGATTATGGAATTCTTTTCATGCACTGCCGCTATGCCGCCATGGCTATATGCCAACTTCAGATCGTTAAAGAAGGTTTATTAACTTAAATATGTTAAACTAATGAGTTGAAGCATATTGATATCGATTGCTAAATGTATATATACAACAAAATCGACTTTATACCTAAATATAAGATTACGGAATTTTTCTAAATGCACTGCCGTTATACCGTTATGGCTTTATCTAAACTTCAGTAAGATAAAGAAGGTTAATAACCTTAAATATGTTAAACTATCGATTTGAAGCATTTCGTTATCGATTGCTTAATGTGTATATACAAGAAAATCGAATTTATACCTAAACATAAGATTACGAATTTCTTCTAAATGCACTGCCGTTATGCCGCCATGGCTTTATATCAACTTCAATAAGTTAAAGAAGGTTAACTAACTTAAATATGCTAAACTAATGATTTAAAACATTTCGATATCGCTTGCTAAATGTGTATATACAAGAAAATCGAATTTATACCTAAATATAAGATAACGGAATTCTTCTAAATGCACTGCCGTTATGCTGTTAAGGCTTTATGTAGACTTCAGTAAGATAGAGGGGAATAATAAACTTAAATATGTTAAACTTGTGATTTGAAGCATTTCGATATCGATTGCTAAATATGTAAATACAAGAAAATCGACTTTGTACCTAAATATAAAATTACGGAATTCTTCTACATGCACTATCGTTATGCCGCCATGGCTTTATGTTAACTTCAGTGCGTTAAAGAAGCTTTATTAACTTAAATATGTTAACATAATGATTTGAAGTATTGCGATATCGATTGCTAAATGAGTATATACCTAATTATAAGGTTACGTAATTCTTCAAAATGCACTGCCGTTATGCCGTTAAGGCTTTATGTAGACTTCAGTAAGATAAAGAGGGTTAATTAACTTAAATGTGTTAAACTAATGATTTGAAGCATTTCGATATCGATTGATAAATGTGTATATACAAGAAAATCGATTTTATACCTAGATATAAGGTTACGGAATTCTTCTACATGCACTGCCGTTATGCCGCCATGGCTTTATGTCACCTTCGGTAGGTTAAAAAAGGCAATTTAACTTAAATATGTTAAACTAATGATTTGAAACATTCCGACATCGATTGCTAAATGTGCTAGTACAAGAAACCTGACTTTATACGTAAACATAGGATAACGGAATTCTTCCAAATGCACTGCCGCTCTTCCGCCATGGCTTTATGTCAACTTCAGTTCGTTAAAGTAGGTTTGTTAACTTAAATATTTTAAACTAATGATTTGAAGCATTTCGATATCGATTGCTAAATATGTAAATACAAGAAAATCGACTTTATACCTAAATATAAAATTATAACATTACGGAATTCCTCTAAATGCACTGCCATTATACCGTTAAGGCGTTATGTAGACTTCAGTAAGCTAAAAAATGTTTATTAACTTAATATATTAAACTAATGATTTGAAGCATTTCGATATCGATAGCAAAATGAGTATATACAAGAAAATCAATTTTATACCTATATATAAGATTACGGAATTCTTTTCATGCACTGCCGCTATGCCGCCATGGCTATATGCCAACTTCAGATCGTTAAAGAAGGTTTATTAACTTAAATATGTTAAACTAATGAGTTGAAGCATATTGATATCGATTGCTAAATGTATATATACAACAAAATCGACTTTATACCTAAATATAAGATTACGGAATTTTTCTAAATGCACTGCCGTTATACCGCATGGCTTTATCTAAACTTCAGTAAGATAAAGAAGGTTAAAAACCTTAAATATGTTAAACTATCGATTTGAAGCATTTCGTTATCGATTGTTTAATGTGTATATACAAGAAAATCGAATTTATACCTAAATATAAGATTACGAATTTCTTCTGAATGCACTGCCGTTATGCCGCCATGGCTTTATATCAACTTCAATAAGTTAAAGAAGGTTAACTAACTTAAACATGTTAAACTAATGAGTTGAAGCATATTGATATCGATTGCTAAATGTATATATACAACAAAATCGACTTTATACCTAAATATAAGATTACGGAATTCTTTTCATGCACTGCCGCTATGCCGCCATGGCTATATGCCAACTTCAGATCGTTAAAGAAGGTTTATTAACTTAAATATGTTAAACTAATGAGTTGAAGCATATTGATATCGATTGCTAAATGTATATATACAACAAAATCGACTTTATACCTAAATATAAGATTACGGAATTCTTCTAAATGCACTGCCGTTATACCGCTATGGCTTTATGTAAACTTCAGTAAGATAAAGAAGGTTAATAACCTTAAATACGTTAAACTATCGATTTGAAGCATTTCGTTATCGATTGTTTAATGTGTATATACAAGAAAATCGAATTTATACCTAAATATAAGATTACGAATTTCTTCTGAATGCACTGCCGTTATGCCGCCATGGCTTTATATCAACTTCAATAAGTTAAAGAAGGTTAACTAACTTAAACATGTTAAACTAATGAGTTGAAGCATCTCGATATCGATTGCTAAATGTGTATATACAACAAAATCGAATCTATATCTAAACATAAGATTACGGAATTCTTCTACATGCACTATCGTTATGCCGCCATGGCTTTATGTTAACTTCAGTGCGTTAAAGAAGCTTTATTAACTTTAATATGTTAAAATAATGATTTGAAGTATTTCGATATCGATTGCTAAATGAGTATATACAAGAAAATCGACTTTATACCTAATTATAAGGTTACGTAATTCTTCTAAATGCACTGCCGTTATGCCGTTAAGGCTTTATGTAGACTTCAGTAAGATAAAGAGGGTTAATTAACTTAAATATGTTAAACTAATGATTTGAAGCATTTCGATATCGATTGATAAATGTGTATATACAAGAAAATCGATTTTATACCTAGATATAAGATTACGGAATTCTTCTACATGCACTGCCGTTATGCCGCCATGGCTTTATGTCACCTTCGGTAGGCTAAAAAAGGTAATTTAATTTAAATATGTTAAATTAATGATTTGAGGCATTTCGATATCGATTGCTAAATGTGCTAGTACAAGAAACCTGACTTTATACCTAAACATAGGATAACGGAATTCTTCCAAATGCACTGCCGCTATTCCGCCATGGCTTTATGTCAACTTCAGTTCGTTAAAGTAGGTTTGTTAACTTAAATATGTTAAACTAATGATTTGAAACATTTCGATATCGATTGCTAAATGTGTATATACAAGAAAATCGACTTTATACCTAATTATAAGGTTACGGAATTCTTCTAAATGCACTGCCGTTATGCCGTTAAGGCTTTATGTAGACTTCAGTAAGATAAAGAGGGTTAATTAACTTAAATATGTTAAACTAATGAATTGAAGCATCTCGATATCGATTGCTAAATGTGTATATACAAGAAAATCGACTTTATACCTAAATATAAGATTAAGGAATTTTTCTACATGCACTGCCGTTATGCCGCCATAGCTTTATGTTAACTTCAGTGCGGTAAAGAAGCTTTATTAACTTAAATATGTTAAACTAATGATTTGAAGCATTTCGATATCGATTGCTTAATGCATACATATATACAAGAAAATCGACTATATACCTAAATATAAGATTACGGAATTCTTCTACATGCACTGCCGTTATGCCGCCATGGCTTTATGACAACTTCAGTGCGTTGAAGAAGGTTTATTAACTTAAATATGTTAAACTAATGAATTGAAGCTTCTCAATATCGATTGCTAAATGTGTATATACAAGAAAATCGACTTTATACCTAAATATAAGATTACGGAATTCTTCCAAATGCACTGCCGCTATTCCGCCAAGGCTTTATGTCAACTTCAGTTCGTTAAAGTAGGTTTGTTAACTTAAATATGTTAAACTAATGATTTGAAGCATTTCGATATCGATTTCTAAATGTATATATACAAGAAAATCGACTTTATACCTAAATATAAGATTACGGAATTCTTTTAAATGCACTGCAGTTATACCGTTAAGGCTTTATATAGACCTCTGTGCGTTAAAGGTTTATTAACTTAAATATGTTAAACTAATGATTTGAAGCATTTCGATATCGATTGCTCGATGTGTTTGTACAACAAATAGATTTTATACCTAAATATAAAATTACGGAATTCTTCTACATGCACTGCCGTTATGCCGCCATGGCTTCATGTCACTTTCGGTAGGTTAAAGAAGGTAATTTAACTTAAATATGTTAAACTAATGATTTGAAGCATTTCGATATCGATTGCCAAATGTGCTAGTACAAGAAATTTGACTTTATACCTAAACATAGGATAACGGAATTCTTCCAAATGCACTGCCGTTAATCCGCCATGGCTTTATGTCAACTTCAGTTCGTTAAAGAAGGTTTGTTAACTTAAATATGTTAAACTAATGAGTTGAAGCATTTCGATATCGATTGCTAAATGCATATATTCAAGAAAATCGACTTTATACCTAAATATAAGGTTACGGAATTCTTCCAAATTACTGTCGTAATGCCGCCATGGCTTTATTTCACCTTCAATACGTTAAAGTTGGTTAATTAACATAAATATGTTAAACTAATGATTTGAAGCATTTCGATATCGATTGCTAAATATGTAAATACAAGAAAATCGACTATATACCCTAATATAAGATTACGAAATTCTTCTAAATGCACTGCAGTTATACCGTTAAGGCTTTATGTAGACTTCAGTGTGTTAAAGAAGGTTTATTATAAATAACTTGAAAATGTAAAACTAATGATTTGAAGCATTTCGACATCGAATGCTAAATGTGTATATACAAGAAAATCGACTTTACATATACCTAAATATAATATTACGGAATTCTTCCAAATGTACTGTCGTTATGCCGCCATGGTTTGTGTCAACTACAATACGTTAAAGAAGGTTAATTATTGTAAATATGTTAAACTAGTGGTTTGAAGCATTTCGATATCGATTGCTAAATGTGTAAATACAAGAAAATCGACTTTATACCTAAGTATAAAATTATAACATTACGGAATTCCTCTAAATGCACTGCCATTATACCGTCAAGGCTTAATGTAGACTTCAGTAAGCTAAAAAATGTTTATTAACTTAATATATTAAACTAATGATTTGAAGCATTTCGATATCGATAGCAAAATGAGTATATACAAGAAAATCAATTTTATACCTATATATAAGTTTACGGAATTCTTTTCATGCACTGCCGCTATGCCGCCATGGCTATATGCCAACTTCAGATCGTTAAAGAAGGTTTATTAACTTAAATATGTTAAACTATTGAGTTAAAGCATCTTGATATCGATTGCTAAATGTAGGTATACAACAAAATCGACTTTATACCTAAATATAAGATTACGGAATTCTTCTAAATGCACTGCCGTTATACCGTTATGGCTTTATGTAAACTTCAGTAAGATAAAGAAGGTTAATAACCTTAAATATGTTAAACTATCGATTTGAAGAATTTCGTTATCGATTGCTTAATGTGTATATACAAGAAAATCGAATCTATACCTAAATATAAAATTACAAATTTCTTCTAAATGCACTGCCGTTATGCCGTTAAAGCTTCATGTAGACTTCAGTAAGATAGACGGGATTAATTAACTTAAATATGTTAAAATAATGATTTGTAGTATTTCGATATCGATTGCTAAATGAGTATATACAAGAAAATCGACTTTATACCTAAATATAAGATTACGTAATTCTTCTAAATGCACTGCCGTTATGCCGTTAAGGCTTTATGTAGACTTCAGGAAGATAAATAGGGTGAATTAACTTAAATATGTTAAACTAATGATTTAAAGCATTTCGATATCGATTTCTTAATGCATATATACAAGAAAATCGACTTTATACCTAAATAAAAGATTACGGAATTCTTCTAAATGCACTGCCGTTATGCCGTTAAGGCTTTATGTAGACTTCAGGAAGATAAATAGGGTGAATTAACTTAAATATGTTAAACTAATAATCTCAAGCATTTCGATATCGATTGCTAAATGTCTTTATACAACAAATCGATTTTATACCTAAATATAAAATTACTTAATTCTTTTACATGCACCGCCGTTATGCCGCCATGGCTTCATGTCACTTTCGGTAGGTTAAAGAAGGTAATTTAACTTAAATATGTTAAACTAATGATTTGAAGCATTTCGATATCGATTGCTAAAGGTGCTAGTAAAAGAAATTTGACCTTATACCTAAACATAGGATAACGGAATTCTTCCAAATGCACTGCCGTTAATCCGCCATGGCTTTATGTCAACTTCAGTTCGTTAAAGTAGGTTTGTTAACTTAAATATGTTAAACTAATGATTTGAGGCATTTCGATATCGATTTCTAAATGCATATATACAAGAAAATCGACTTTATACCTAAATATAAGATTACGGGATTTTTCCAAATTAAACTAATGATTTGAAGCATTTCGATATCGATAGCAAAATGAGTATATACAAGAAAATCAATTTTATACCTATATATAAGATTACGGAATTCTTTTCATGCACTGCCGCTATGCCGCCATGGCTATATGCCAACTTCAGATCGTTAAAGAAGGTTTATTAACTTAAATATGTTAAACTAATGAGTTGAAGCATATTGATATCGATTGCTAAATGTATATATACAACAAAATCGACTTTATACCTAAATATAAGATTACGGAATTTTTCTAAATGCACTGCCGTTATACCGCATGGCTTTATCTAAACTTCAGTAAGATAAAGAAGGTTAAAAACCTTAATATGTTAAACTATCGATTTGAAGCATTTCGTTATCTATTGCCAAATGAGTATATACAAGAAAATCGAATTTATACCTAAACATAAGATTACGAATTTCTTCTAAATGCACTGCCGTTATGCCGCCATGGATTTTTATCAACTTCAATAAGTTAAAGAAGGTTAACTAACTTAAATATGCTAAACTAATGATTTAAAACATTTCGATATCGATTGCTAATTGTGTATATACAAGAAAATCGAATTTATACCTAAATATAAGATAACGGAATTCTTCCAAATGCACTGCCGTTATGCTGTTAAGGCTTTATGTAGACTTCAGTAAGAAAGAGGGGAATAATTAACTTAAATATGTTAAACTTATGATTTGAAGCATTTCGATATCGATTGCTAAATATGTAAATACAAGAAAATCGACTTTGTACCTAAATATAAGATTACGGAATTCTTCTACATGCACTATCGTTATGCCGCTATGGCTTTATGTTAACTTCAGTGCGTTAAAGAAGCTTTATTAACTTAAATATGTTAAAATAATGATTTGAAGTATTGCGATATCGATTGCTAAATGAGTATATACCTAATTATAAGGTTACGTAATTCTTCTAAATGCACTGCCGTTATGCCGTTAAGGCTTTATGTAGACTTCAGTAAGATAAAGAGGGTTAATTAACTTAAATGTGTTAAACTAATGATTTGAAGCATTTCGATATCGATTGATAAATGTGTATATACAAGAAAATCGATTTTATACCTAGATATAAGATTACGGAATTCTTCTACATGCACTGCCGTTATGCCGCCATGGCTTTATGTCACCTTCGGTAGGTTAAAAAAGGTAATTTAACTTAAATATGTTAAACTAATGATTTCAAACATTCCGACATCGATTGCTAAATGTGCTAGTACAAGAAACCTGACTTTATACCTAAACATAGGATAACGGAATTCTTCCAAATGCACTGCCGCTATTCCGCCATGGCTTTATGTCAACTTCAGTTCGTTAAAGTAGGTTTGTTAACTTAAATATGTTAAACTAATGATTTGAAGCATTTCGATATCGATTGCTATATGTGTATATACAAGAAACTCGACTTTATACCTTAATATAAGATTACGGAATTCTTCTAAATGCACTGCAGTTATCCCGTTAAGGCTTTATGTAGACTTCAGTGCGTTAAAGAAGGTTTATTAACTTTAATATGTTAAACTAATGATTTGGAGCATTTCGATATCGATTAATAAATGTGTATATACAAGAAAATCGACTTTACATATACCTAAATATTAGATTACGGAATTCTTCCAAATGTACTGTCGTTATGCCGCCATGGTTTGTATCAACTACAATACGTAAAAGAAGGTTAATTATTTTAAATATGTTAAACTAATGGTTTGAAGCATTTCGATATCGACTGCTAAATGTGTAAATACAACAAAATTTACTTCATACCTAAATATTAAATTATAACATTACGGATTTCTCCTAAATGCACTGCCGTTATAC
>JAPZAG010003078.1:0-12443 GCA_027475135.1 Bactrocera correcta | reverse complement strand
TTGTCCTAAAAAGCCCCATAATAATGTATTGCCTGAACCAATTTTAGGAGCTGCAATAAACATAAATAATATATAAAAAGAACCAATTACTCCTGTTAACCACATCCACCAAGATGAGTTCTCAATCATAGGGGGTTTAATGCTACCATTCATTATTGAAAAAAAAATTTAAAAGAGGTAATTGCTCCACCTAGATATAAGTAAAAAGTTGATTGGATTTGAGATGCACCTGTACTAGCTCTAAAGGCATTAACCATAGCTAACTGCAATGGCACAATGAGTCCTGCTAAGATGGAAAGTACTACATATGGAATTAATTGCATCTTTTATACCTATTTTATATTTTTTCTGTCACATATAATCAGTATTTCAAATAATTATCTACTATACACCTAATATTCTAATATATATATTTATTCTTATTCTTTTATCAATGATTATGAATCAAACTATAGTATTTATTCAAATTTTTTATAAAATAGAAATTATGATTGATATCAAAATACAGATTAATGATTTAGAAATTTCAAACTTAAAATACTATACCTTATGTGGATGTAATATTGTAAATTCTAAATAGAGAAGTCTACTATTCAAAGAATTTTATGTAAAAACTAAAATTGAGTCAAATACTTAAAAAGAGATGCATTGATCTACACCACAATTAATTGATATGTTCTGTTTAATCTGTTCTAAACGTTTCTTTACTACAATACATCCTTTGTAAATATTATCTTTAAGTGGCCATAAAAAATTGTACTAGTTAGAAATTAAGATTTAGACATGAAAATAGCTAAGAATTGACATTCAAATAGAGAAGTTCGATCTTACACATTTTGCTTCATTGTATGCTTCTTATACATTATTTAAAATCATTTGCGTTGAGGCCAAATGATTTCATTTTTATATCGTGACCATAATTTGGTCATATCTTGGTCACAAAAGTTTTTTAATATGATTTCATGATATCGATACTATAAGTATGGTCTCGACCTTTTATAAGAAGAAAAAATTATATAAATTAAAAAGTCCTCATCTTTCGATGAGGACTTTTAAAATTTTTGGAGCGGGAAACGAGACTCGAACTCGCGACCCCAACCTTGGCAAGGTTGTGCTCTACCAACTGAGCTATTCCCGCAATGTGTGATGCATTATAGACACTTTACTTTGAGTGTCAATATACAATTATACCGACTGCCGAATTAATCAGCACGTCGCCATAATGTACCTTGACGGGTATCTTCAAGAACAACACCTTGATCCAAAAGTGCTTGACGAATTGCATCAGCTCCTGAAAAATCTTTCGCTTTTTTAGCATCTGCACGCTGTTGAATCATCACCTGAATTTCATCATCAGAGAGACTTAATACTTCTTGCCCAATATCCGATTTTAAAAATTCATCAACGTCGTGTTGCACCAGACCAAAAATTTTGGGCTCAGATAACGTAAAGTTGCATAATATATAGCTGCTTGTTCAGCTTGTTGCTCTTTTACAGCACGGTTAAGTTCACGGTTGAGTTCAAATAATACCGCCATAGCCTCAGGCGTATTGAAATCATCACGCATTGCGATATTGAAGCGCTCAATGAATTGTTCGTCTTTTTGTGTACTGGCATTTTGTCCATATACCTGCTCATACCCCTTAAATGCATGGTAAAAACGTGTTAAAGCAGTTTTGGCTTCTCTTAGAGCGACGTCAGAGAAGTTTACTGGGCTACGATAATGTGAAGATACAATAAAGTAGCGAATGACTTCAGGATGAAACTTTTCCATCACATCACGAATCGTGAAAAAATTGCCTAAAGACTTAGACATCTTCTCACCATCAACATTGAAAAAACCCAACATGCATCCAGTAGTTGACATATTGCTCGCCAGTAGAAGCCTCACTTTGCGCAATTTCATTTTCATGATGCGGGAAGGTCAAATCAGATCCACCGCCATGGATATCAAAATGATTACCTAAGCAGCAAGTCGACATTGCGGAACATTCAATATGCCAGCCTGGGCGGCCATTTCCCCAAGGTGATACCCACGAAGGTTCATTTGGCTTGGCGCCTTTCCAAAGTACAAAGTCAAATGGATGTTTTTTCTCTACCTCAATATCTACACGCTCGCTAGCGCCCGCTTGCATATCTTCGAGCTTGCGACCTGACAAACGACCATACTTTTCAAACTTACTCACTTCAAAATAAACGTCACCATTTGAAGCTGGATAAGCAGTTCCTTTGTCGACAAGCGTGCGAATCATATTTTGCATTTCGCTGATATATTCAGTCGCTTTAGGCGCTTCATCAGGTTTTGCACAGCCTAGTTTAGCTGCGTCTTCGTTCATTGCATCAATAAATCGACTGGTTAGCTGCTGAATGGTTTCATTGTTTTCATGAGCGCGTTTAATGATTTTATCATCAATATCAGTAATGTTACGGATATAACGAACGTCCCAGCCTTGGCTACGCAAAAAACGAATAATATAGTCAAATGCAACCATTACCCGAGCGTGTCCAATATGACAATAGTCATATACTGTCATACCGCAGACATACATATCGATATGTCCAGGTTTGCGAGGGACAAATTCAACTTTTTTACGTTGCTCGGAGTTATATAATACAAATGGTTGCATAAAGTTCTTCAAAATACTCAGCAAAAATCGTGTTATATCTTAACGTAAGCTACATTTTTAACAAAGATTTATCGGCGAATTTTATAAGCTTGTGAAAAGTTATACATTTAGAAACGTGACTTGAATAGACATATGCTAGAATAACGCAAATTTTCGCTTTAAAATCTTTGACCTGCATAACGCGTAAAGATTCAGTTATTCGAGCTAATGTTCATGACCCATGCTATCGATTTTAAAAAAATCGCACTTGAAACTATCTCTGTTGAGCAGCATGCACTAGATGTGCTTGTTGACCAAATTGATGAACGATTTGATCAGGCCTGCAAAATTATTTTACAGTGCCAAGGGCGTGTTGTCGTAACGGGCATGGGTAAGTCTGGCCATATTGGGCGTAAGATGGCAGCGACTTTTGCATCTACTGGTACACCTTCATTTTTTATGCATCCAGGTGAAGCCGGTCATGGTGATTTAGGGATGCTTGTTCGTGGTGATGTTTTGATTGCGATTTCAAATTCAGGAAAAAGCGATGAGATCATGATGCTGATGCCATTAATCAAACATCTTGAGGTTCCTTTAATTACGATAAGTCGCGATGATAAAGGACCTATGCCACAAAATGCAGACATCGCGCTTACATTAGGCGATTCAAATGAAGCATGTCCTTTAGGTTTGGCACCCACTTCTAGTACGACGGCAACTTTAGTACTTGGTGATGCTTTAGCTGTGGCTTTACTTGAAGCGCGTGGCTTTACCGCAGATGATTTTGCACGTTCGCATCCTGCAGGAGCGTTAGGCAAGCGTTTACTGTTGCATGTTAAGCATTTGATGCATACTCAACATGAGTTACCAAAAGTTTCTCCAGATACACCAATGAATCAAGTTTTATATGAAATTTCAAATAAACGACTTGGTTTGACAACGATTGTAGATGAAAATGATCATTTGCTAGGAATCTTTACCGATGGCGATTTACGTCGACTGATAGACAAGCAGCAGGGCTTTGACGTTAATCTCCCTGTGCGACAGGTGATGGTTGAGCATCCAGCGACCATATCGCAAGAAGCTCGTGCAGTAGAAGCATTGCAAAAATTAAATGAGAAAAAGATCAACCAGTTTGTTGTGGTTGATGACCAAAATAAAGTGATTGGTGTCATCAGTATGCATGACCTCATTCAGGCAGGGGTAAGTTAATACATGGCATCTTATGCATTGATCGAACAGGCTCGTCACCTTGAAGCATTGGTTTTAGACGTTGATGGAATTTTGAGTGATGGTTTCGTGACCCTTACCAATACAGGTGATGAAATTAAATCATTTGATATCCGTGATGGTCTAGGTATGAAATTGGTTCAACAGGCTGGTTTAAAAGTGATTATTATCACGGGTCGAAAAAGTCAGATTGTTGAAAAACGTATGTCGGATTTGGGCGTTGATCTTGTTTTTCAGGGTAGAGAAGACAAAGGTATTGCTTTAAAAGAAGCGTGTGCGCACTTTAATTTGCTCCCTGAAGATTGCCTCTATATGGGAGATGACTGGCCTGATTTATCTGCATTCTCAATTGCAGGGATGTGTGTGACGGTTCCAAACGGTCATAGTGAGGTTCGTCGTCGAGCTGATCTGGTTACGCAGGCTATGGGTGGTCGTGGTGCGGTCAGGGAGGTTTGTGATATGTTGCTGAATGCAAAAGGAGTTTACGAAGAACTTCTTGCAAAATATCTAGCTGTACCCCATTAATAGTTTAATCGCCCGAGAAAGGTGAGATACGCCGTATCATGGATACCAGAGCTCTTTATATTGCTGCTGTTGTAATCGCAAGTATTAGTGGCGGTTACTATTACTATAGTGGTAAGGCAAAAAAACTTGATGTCGACTCGGCTCGAAATATGACTTATTCGGCCGAGGGAGTAAATCTTACACAAACGGATGATCAAGGGCATTTGTATATACGTGCAACAGTAGATCGTCTAGAGCAAAATATGCAAAACCAGACATCTAAGTTGGAAAATCTGAATGCATCCACATATAAAGCTGGCAGTGTCGATTCAACATTTTTTTCTAAATATGCCTATGGTTACAATGACAATGAAAAGGTTGTCCTTTCAGATCAGGTGGTTGCAACCAAACTCTCTGATCGTGGAAAAATGCAATTCCAAACTGATGAGTTAACCACCTATCCTCCGAAAAAAATGATTGAGACGACTCATCAAGTCAATGTGGACTCTCCACAGTCATCTTTTATCAGTCAGGGATTAAAAGCAGATTTAAACACTGGTCAATACGAGTTTTTTAATATTCGAGGAAAGTATGCACCGAATTCTTAACTTATTTTGCACGACAGCTTTCCTTAAAAAAGTTGCTCCAGTGGCACTATTGGGAATGTCTTGTTCGGCAGCTTTTGCTGTTCCATCAGATCGAAACCAGCCAATTTCGTTGCTTGCCGATCATGCAACATACAATGATAAAACGGGAGTCACGACCTACACTGGTAATGTTGTGATTGAGCAGGGAACCATGAAGTTGCAAGCAGACTCGATTGTAGGCCAACTCAATTCACAACGTCAGCTACAAACGATTAATGCAACAGGTCGTCCAGCTAAGTTTCAACAGCAAATTAATGCTCAAAAGGGCATTGCTCGCGGTGAAGCACAAAAGATTGTTTATAATGCTGAAACAGGAATTATCACGCTAAGTGGAAATGCTTACCTGAATCAGGATGGGGCAAGTGTTCGAGGAAATACGCTTCGCTACAGTATGAATAAGGGTGATATTGAAGCACAAGGTTCAAGCTCTAATCGTGTACAACTGGTGATTCCACCATCTGCATCTAAAAGCTTTCCAGGAGCACGTGACTAATGGAGCAAATCGCGCAACAACAGCCTCAGACTTTATGCATTAAGCATCTTGCAAAGAATTACAGCAAACGTTGGGTGGTAAAAGACGTATCGTTTGAGATGCAAAGTGGACAAATTGTTGGTTTGCTCGGGCCGAATGGTGCTGGTAAAACAACCAGTTTCTATATGGTTGTCGGGCTGGTGCGCATGGATAAAGGTGAAATTCATCTTGATAATCTTGATTTGTCTGATTTAGCGATGCACGAACGAGCGAGAAAGGGAATTGGTTATTTGCCTCAAGAAGCTTCTATTTTCAGAAAACTTACGATTGCTGAAAATATTATGGCTATTCTTGAGACTCGAAAAGACTTGAATAAGCAACAACGTCAGCAACGTCTCCAAGAGTTATTGAATGATTTTAAAATCACGCATATTAAAGATTCTTTAGGGATGAGTGTATCTGGTGGCGAACGACGACGTGCTGAAATTGCCCGTGCATTGGCCGCAGACCCAAAGTTTATGCTGCTTGATGAACCTTTTGCTGGGGTAGATCCGATTTCGGTAGGTGATATTAAAGACATTATTCGTAATTTAAAAGACCGCGGTATTGGCGTGCTGATTACAGATCATAATGTGCGTGAAACTTTGGCTATCTGTGAGCATGCTTACATTGTAAGTGAAGGCGCTGTGATTGCAGAGGGTTCTCCGCAGGATATTTTAGAAAATGAACAGGTACGTAAGGTATATTTAGGGGATGATTTTACAGTCTAAATAATCTGTTCGTTTTTTAATAAACCTGACTTATTTTAATTAACTTACTAGTTTTATTAAAATAAGTCAGGTTTTTTATTGGAAAAATTTTAATAGAAAGGTGTGATTTGTTTAGCAAATTATGTCTTTTTGTGATAAATATATGTAAAAATTTTACTGCTGTTCAACCCTAAAAAAATACTTACTATGCATCGATCAGAATCTACATCTCAAATGAGTGATAAGGGGAGCAAGGGAACCTGCTTGAAAATGTTACTGCTATGCAGTTCAATTTCACTGGTGACGACTTCTGTATTCGCTGAAACATCGGATAAACTTAGTTTCAATAATTTGAAAGAAAAAGTTACTGATTTATTCAAGTCCAAACCAAAAGATGGTTACAAAACTGTCCAGATGCAGAATTTTCAAACCGTAAAACTAGATCCAATCATTGTGCAAGGACTACCTCAGGTGAGTTATGGGGCGGTAGCGGTTGATAATAATACGGGTCCCGTCGAATCAAGATTAAATGAGATTGGTTTAATCAATGCAGTCCAGATTGCGGTAAAACGTAATCCTTCAATTGGCGAAGCAATCTCTACCATGGCAGCACAAAATGCCAATATTGATGTCGCACGATCTCAGTATTTTCCTCAGATTACAGGAGGAATTAGTACAGGAGGAAATTTATCTTCCTCTGAGCAGCGTGGACGGCAGATGTACACGATTAGTGCAACACAAATGGTATATGACTTTGGTAAAGTGAAGTCTAATGTATCTTCCCAAGAAGCAAGATTACAGCTCCAACAAGCAAATGTTTTAGTCAGTATTGATACTATTGCAACTCAAGTTGCGACCACAGTGGTAAATATTGAACGTTATAAAAAATTAGTAGAGATTGCAGAGCAACAAGTTAAAGGTCTGCAACGTATTCAAAATATTGCAGAATTAAGAGCACAGGCAGGTATTAGTAGTCAAGCTGATCCAGTGCAGGCAAGGTCTTATGTTGAATCGGCACAGGCTGCGCTCATTGCTCAGCGTTCTTTACTTCGTCAAAATCAACAACGTTTAACCGTGTTACTTGGTTTTGATGCTTATGACAAATCTTGGTCAATTCCAGAAGACCTTGTGCAAGTATCCGACTTATATAAAGAGCCTGATTTTAATTTTATCCCAAATATGCTTGTTGCTCAGGCACAAGTTGAAGTCGCTAAAGCAGATAAAAAGCAAACAGATTTGAGTCGTTATCCAACATTATCATTAGTAGGTTCTGTGAGCCAGGCTGCTAATGGTGTAAACAATAACAATAACAAAGAAGATGGTTTTTATAGTTCTGTCTCATTAGAACCCAATACCAAACTCTATCAGGGTGGTGCTGTTACTGCTCAGATTCGATCGGCTGGTTTTGCCGAAGAAGCGGCAAAAGCCAAAGTTAACTCCGTTTATCTAGATGTAATGGATGGTGTAAAAACCACACGTGAAAATATCGAAAATAAACAGGAGCAAATTAAGGTATTGCGTGCACGTGAAATTACAGCAGTTAAAACACGCGAACTTTATCAAGAACAATATAAATTAGGTACTCGTTCTGTCTTGGATCTTTTAAATGCCGAGCAAGCCATCCATTCATCAATTAATGAGTTGGAAAGTGCCCGTTATGATATTTACTCAAGTCTTGTTCAATATATTTCAACAACGGGACGTTCACGTAATGCTTATGACCTGAATAATATTTCAATTCAAGGGTTTGAGGTTCAACCATGACCAATAATACATTTAATTATCAACCATGGTTGCAGGCTGTCCTCACCATTGCCAGACACTATCGTATTGAGTCTTCAGAAGAGCGTATACGTCTTCAGCTTGATTGGAACAAGAATCAAAATCCTGAAGAAGTTCTTGAGCTGATGTGTCGTCAAGTTGGATTAAGTTTGCGCGTTGCAAAATTTAGTTCAGATCTATTAAATCCTTGGCGTCTACCTGTCATTGCAGAATTTAAAGATGGTCAGATAGGGGTGGTGGATAAGGCTGATACAGAAGGAAATGTGAGTATTCAGTTGAGTGGTGATCACGGGTTATCACAAAGTTTTGCAATTGACAGTCTTAAAGGTTTAATCAAACACATTTACATCATGCGTCCTGAATCTTCTATTCCAGATGCACGTGTAGATGAATATATAAAACCTTATGAGGCAAATTGGTTCTGGTCAATCGTTTTAAAAGACTGGAAACGTTATA
This sequence comes from Bactrocera correcta, assembly GCA_027475135.1. NCBI lineage: Eukaryota > Metazoa > Arthropoda > Insecta > Diptera > Tephritidae > Bactrocera > Bactrocera correcta. The sequence continues at coordinate 3,997 of JAPZAG010003078.1, read as the reverse complement.
TTGACATTATGTTTGCATCTTTAATTGCAAATGTTTTGGCTTTAGCAACGATTATTTTTTCTATGCAGGTTTATGACCGTGTCGTACCCTCTCAGTCTATTCCAACCCTCTGGGTACTGGCTGGTGGTGTCTTTATAGCAGCTATTTTTGAGTTTGTGCTTAGAGTCAGTCGTATTTATTTATCCGATATTATTGGTAAGCGAGCTGACTTAAAAATTTCTGATCGCGTATTTGGCCATGCACTTCGGATTAAAAATAAAGAGCGTTCAAAATCTACTGGAACATTTATTTCTCAAATTCGAGAACTTGAAGGTGTCCGTGAACTGGTAACATCCACCACAATTACTGCCATTGCTGATTTGCCCCTTTTTCTTACTATTTTTAGTCATTTTGTGGATTATTGGGGGGCATGTTTTCTGGGTAGTAGTGATCATGGTTCCCTTAATGATTTTACCTGGAATTTTAGCTCAGAAAAAACTTGCGAAATTGGCACAAGAAGGTATGCGAGAGTCTGCAATTCGTAATGCTATCTTGGTTGAAGCAGTACAAGGGATTGAAGATATTAAATTATTACGTGCAGAATCCCGTTTTCAAAACCAATGGAACCACATGAATGAGTTGTCTGCTGATTATAGTATGCAACAACGTAAGATTGTGGGAGTTTTATCTGCATGGACTCAAAAGCTTCAGGGCTTAACTTACGCTCTCGTCGTTCTAGTAGGCTGTTTCGCCGTGATGGATGGAGAGATGACCACTGGTGCGCTGGTTGCATGTTCAATTTTATCATCGCGTATGTTAGGGCCAATTTCTCAAATTACTGGTGTGCTCGGACGTTTACAACAAGCTAAAGTTGCCAAACAAAGTCTTGATGAGCTAATGAAAAAGCCTGTCGATCAACCAGATCGCGCCCATCTTGTCCATAAACCAGTTATTCATGGAGACTATGATTTAAGTAACGTCGTTTTTCAATATAATCCCGAAGATTCAAAACCTAATCTGGCGATTCAAAAACTAAAAATTAAAGCAGGTGAAAAAATTGCAATTTTAGGTCGAAACGGCGCTGGTAAATCAACTTTATTGCAATTACTTTCAGGGATGCAGTCTCCAATTAATGGAAAACTTACTTTAGATGATCTTGAACTATCATTAATCGATCCTGCCGATATTCGTCGTGATATGGGATTACTCAATCAGAATGCCAGTTTATTCTACGGAACAATTCGTGAAAATCTGACCTTGGGTGCACCACTCGCAAATGATCATGAAATCATTAAGGCGCTTAAAGTAACAGGCGCTTTAAGTTTCGTAGAAGAAAAGAAAGAAGGTCTAGATCATATTATTTTGGAAGGCGGTGTTGGATTTTCTGGTGGTCAACGTCAAGCGCTTCTTCTTGCCCGGCTGTTAATTCGTCAGCCAAATATTCTACTTTTAGATGAACCGACTGCTGCAATTGATGATGTATCAGAGAAACAGTTAATTGATCATTTAAAGCAATGGTTGGCACACCGTACACTTGTCGTTGCGACACATCGTAGAGCAGTACTTGAGCTAGTTGATCGTATTATTGTAATCAATGACGGAAAGATCGTGATGGATGGTCCACGTGACCAAATATTAAAACAGTCAACTCAACCTAAAGCAGTTACACAACAGGGGACACAATCATGAGCGATCAACAACAAGAGAAAGCCCGCTCATTAAATGTTTCTTATAAAGAGCCACCTTTACCAAGAGCCAGTTTAATCATCTGGATTGTCGGAATTGCCTTGGCTATTTTAGGGGTTTTGGGGCATGGGTATTTAAGCTTGAAGAAGTTTCTACAGGAACAGGTAAAGTCATTCCATCTTCAAAGGAACAAATGATTCAGTCTTTAGATGGTGGGATTCTAACCAAATTAGATGTAAAAGAAGGTGATATTGTTCAAAAGGGCCAAATTTTGGCTCAACTTGATCCAACACGCTTCGCGTCGAATGTAGGTGAATCGCAGTCATTACTGATGGCTGCTCAGGCGACCTCTGCCAGATTAAGAGCTGAAGTCAATGGAACGCCTTTGGCCTTTCCTGATCAAGTGAAACAGGAGCCAAAGCTTGTACAAGAAGAAACGGCTTTATATAATTCACGTCGTGCAAATCTTGAAGAAACTGTTGCTGGATTAAAACAGGCCTTGCATTTAGTTCAGCAAGAACTTGTGATGACTGAACCATTGGTTGCCAAGGGTGCTGCAAGTGAAGTTGAAGTCTTACGACTAAAACGTGAAGCAAATGATTTACAAAATAAGATCAACGATGCGCGTAGTAGTTACTATGTAAAAGCACGTGAAGAGTTATCTAAATCAAACACTGATGTTCAAACTCAGCAGCAGGTCATTAAAGGACGAACTGATACTTTAAACAGAACTGTATTTAAAGCACCTGTACGCGGTGTTGTAAAAGAAATTACAGTAACGACTCTAGGTGGTGTTGTTCCCCAAAACGGTAAGTTAATGACCATCGTACCGCTAGATGAGCAACTCTTAATTGAAGCAAGAATTTTGCCACGTGATATTGCTTTTATTCGTCCTGGTCAGGAAGCACTAGTTAAAATTACAGCTTATGACTATTCAATTTATGGTGGCATGAAGGGTAAAGTGACTGTGATTTCACCAGATACAATTCGTGATGAAGTGAAACAGGATCAGTTCTATTATCGTGTATATATTCGTACAGACTCCGATAAGTTATATAATAAGGCTGGTAAAGCTTTTAATATCACACCGGGTATGGTTGCTACAGTAGATATTAAAACTGGTCAGAAAACCATTATGGATTACTTGTTGAAACCATTTAATAAAGCGAAAGAAGCGTTAAGAGAACTTTAAAAAAATAAATGAAATCCTCGACATGTTCGAGGATTTTTTTATCCTCTAAAAAATATGAAATTGCGTATAATGGCTGGGCTTGTATCAATTGATTGAGTTTTATGTCTTTTACGATTTCAGAATTAGTTTCATTTGAAGAAGAAGTTAAAAAAAGCCGGTTTCAGGCATTTGCTATTCCTGTTGAAACTGAGCAGCAGATTAAAGCATGCTTAGAACAATTCAAAGATGTATCTACAACACATCAATGCTGGGGTTGGAAACTAGGACATCAAGTGCGTTTTAATGATGATGGTGAGCCATCAGGCACAGCAGGACGTCCTATTTTGGCAACTATTGAAGGAAATCAGCTGACCAATGTATTGGTATTAGTCAATCGATGGTTTGGAGGGATTAAACTTGGTACTGGCGGATTAGTGAGGGCATATGGAGGTTGCGCTGGTAAGTGTTTGACATTGGCAGAAAAAATAGAACTGATTGAAAAGCATAAAATTCGTTTAAACTGTCATTTTAATGAATGGTCGATACTCCAGTATGAGTTTAAGAAGCAGCATATTGATTTTGTTGAACACTATTTGCCTGAAGGTGTAATGGTTGAAGCCTCTGTTTTGATCTCTCAGATTGAATCCTTAAGCATAAAATTACAAGATTTAACTCGTGGTCGTGAAAAACTCAAACTATTAGAGAGTGAACATGATGAATGACCCTTTGCTCAAATATAGAGAACAACACAAACATCGATTGAACTATATGCCTTGGTTGTATTGGAGCCTGAAACCGAAACATAAAGTTTGGGCAGAGGAGTGGCAAAAAGAATATCAACGGTATTTAATGGATATGGAAACTGTCGAGATTGGCAAGAATTGTTTTATTTCTCCGTTGGCGCATATTTTTTCAGAACCTGGTCGGAAAATCATTATTGGTGATCATAGCTTTATTGCAGCCGATTCAGTTTTACATGGCCCGATTGATATTGGATCTGAAGTTGCGATTAATCATCACTGCATCTTAGATGGTGGAAAAGCTGGAATTAAAATTGCAAATCAAGCAAGAATTGCAGCCTACTGCCACTTATACGCATTTGATCATGGAATGCAGATGGATAAGCCCATTTATCAGCAAACAGTTCGATCTCAAGGAATT
>JAPZAG010003077.1:0-12446 GCA_027475135.1 Bactrocera correcta | reverse complement strand
TTACAATTATCTTGAAAAATTTTATGAAACTTTTTCAGTTATCAGAGAGGAATTGAACGAAATATTAGCAAAATAGAGTCCGCTTCCGGTCATTTGAAAGCACTCATTTCTGGTTATAGGTATGCTTTTGGATAAAAATAATAATGAAAACGTGATATTAATGAAATTAGCCCAGTTGTGGGAGATGTCTAGCAGTGAGAACTTTCCGGAATGGAGAACTTTACTATCTTTTGATATTAATTTACAAATATGAACCTGAATGTCGATATCGAATATGCCACTAGCGGGAATTATTATCGCTTGCTAAATTCAAACTACATATTAACCAACAACTTATAAGAGTTATTTGTTTTTAATTTTTAGGCTGATTTAAAATATAAAGATAAATAATCCAAAAATAATTTCAAAGGAATACTGAATCTATATTTACATGTACCTAAATCTACAAAAATCGGCAAATAAAAAAGGAATTGTGTTTCGAAACTCCCAACAATTCGATGGTGTAAATGTCCCTCACTAATCTACTTGTTTCTAGAAAGAGACTTATATCACATGTATACGCATCTTCGAATTTTTTAAATGTTACACAGCCCTGCGATTTTATTTATTTATTTCATAGCGTTTCGAACATTTCATTCATTCCAAATGCGCTAATCTTAGCAATAAAATTTATTATATCAGCTACGCTACTTTAATCTGTTTCAGTAACATTTATGCTACAGACTCCGGTATTTACTAAGTATTTTTTATTTCAGTATTTCAAGTTTGCAATTTATAGCTTCAAAATTACAAATAAAGATTTTATTACTTTTACAACCCTCCATGTCATCACGGTAAAGTTAAAATTCCAAATCCCTCGAACAAATTCTAATGTTAAAATTTGCAGTACATACCAATACCAGCTTCTGGTAGCAAGCAATTAAGATTACATATTTTCCATAATCTAATTTTTAATTTCGCACTTTTCATTCCTCTTCTCTTCCGCGCATACTATCGTCAACTCACTATGGATAGATAAAAAGCTTAATTGCGAATTAAAGCAAATTCACCAGAACCAAACTCGCCAGCAGCGAAGATTAAGTTTGCGAAACTCTATATCAGCTTCCAATTATCAGAGAAGTGGAAAAATGGGAAGCAATTTCATGGTTATAAAACTTAATGCTTCTGGCAGAAATTTCTCGCTCAAACAAAGTAATAAAAGAAAGTTATGTGATTGTAAATAAGTATTTGTTTTTAGGCAAGTTTTAAAAGAAATATGCGAGAGAGATCTACTCCGGATTAAAAGTTAATAAAATGATGCTATCTTCTCGAATGACAAGAGCAGGAATTTTGTCTTTTTTTTTTAATTGAAACTTTGGACTAGGAGCAGAGGAAAGTTCAAAGGTAAAGTAAGGAACATTAATTATGTATATGCACTCAAATACAATTTAAAAAAAAATAATATTAAAAGAATTACATATACTACCACTGTACCTCTCAATACAATGCATTCAAAAACTAGCGCATTAGTTTTCCAAATTGTAGATAGTGTTTATTAGAAAATTGATTACAATTTTCGAAATTGTAGATAGTCGTAATTATAGCCTGACAACCTTGATGGCAACTTGCGACTTTTCCATATTATTTCACAGGAAGCAATTTCTAGTTGTATTGAAGTAGGTGAAAAAATCTTTCATTAACGTAAAATGTTCTTTTTTGATATTTTGGCTTTCATTGGAGTCCAAAAATTTCTTATTTGATTGCCGTCTGGGGACTGTAAAGGCAAATCTAAAGTGATTAAAAGTATCTGGCTTTCATTGAATACAGCCTCAGCTCCTATGTTTTTGATCATTGTATTCATGTAGTATGGTTAAAAATTACAATAAGTTGTTCAGTAACTCCTCTTTATATAATTTTATCATTCTAACGGTGCCGAAGCGAAGCCCCTCAAAATTCCAAAAACATGGGAAGAGAAGCATCCATAAACATTTGTAGTGCTTAACAATTCTTTGATTAAATGTTTCTCCTTCTCTTAGTCAAGCATCTCTCAAGTATTTGAATAATACTAAAGTTGACTCAACAGTAAATATTACATGGCCCCAATCACGGTTGATATTTTCCTGCGCTTCAACTTTTTCTCAGTGCGTGCGTTTGAAAGTAGAGGTTTGATTGCAGTAATATAACGTTTGATGCCTGATTCTGAAGATATATATTTAATCCCTTTTTAAAGATTTCCGTAACTTCTCTTAGACTGCGCAATGGTTTCTTCAAAAAAATTTGAATAATAGCTATGTCCTCAACTTTAAAAGATTCCTTCCTCTTCCTGGCATCTAAGCTTCCAATTTTTCCATAATAGTTAGACGACCTCCTTTCAAATGTATTATTCGTTTTTAAATACTACCTCTTCAAAACATTTCTTACACTGAGCGCTCATTTTTCTTATTCCACGATCCGTCGTAACACATTAAGAAGATCGTCAGTGACCACAATTAAACAAGGAATTAGAAAAAAACTTAAAGGATTTTTCCGCAATTTGATCATGCAATGGACACATGTTATTTGTTTGAACGCACGATATATATAATTTTTGCCAAGCGTTTCATTCTCAATGGTAACTAATTACCAAGAGTAAAATAATTTTAAAATTAGCTACAAAGAATTTCCATTTTAACAAGTATTAGTATTAAAAGCTTATTTTTGTTGAAATTGTTAATAATTAAGTATAAACCATGTTCAGCACAAAAAATATTGAAAAAGGGGAATTTGATTTCAAATTTCTTATAACGACGTCAAACGAGAGTATTGGGCAGCATAAAGCTGTGAAAGGAAGAAGTTGTTCTTTGTATGTAGTTAATATTGAACAGACTTGCAGCCAAACCTTTGGACTTCGTATACATGTGGGAGTATACAAATGTGTATGTATATTAAATATGCCATATGTGGCTGGTACAATAGGAGTGTTGTTAAGAGAGCGTGAGCGCGTAACTACATACCATGGAAAAAGGTAATCTGCGGTTCGGAAAACTCAACATTTTATGTGAACGTGTATGTGTGTGTTTCTACAATGTGTCCGCGTGTGAGCTTGCAAGGCTAACCTAACTAAATAATTGAAAAAACATACTCGCATTGCAGATAAACATAACACGAAATGGAACTAGTAAACGTAATGAAGTGAAAATAATAATAATAATAGTAGCTTAGTTTAAGCCGATTTTTGCAGGTGGTCCACGGCAAGGCGCATCAGCTAAAGCTTTCACAAACAGACTTACAAGGTGGCAGGTAGTAAATCAATACAACTGAATCTCAAGCAATGTTCCGTAATAGCCACACAAACGTAAAAATGTCTCGTATTCTGCAAGCATTTGCGAATGTTTGCGGCATAAAACTTATATTCCGGCACAAACCAAGCGCTGTGAATGTGGGAATGTAACTGTGGAGGCCTTGTTCGCTAAATGTCAGAAGGCATTCATACAATTACATATAATCTGACATAAAATTTTATTAAATTCGCGAATACTTTAAGTATTATCTTACGTGTTTCACAGATTCCAAAAGTTCCATGCGTACCATTTTTATAGAATAACTAGCTGACCCCGCAGCCGTTTTCCTGCGTGAAATTATGTGTTATGAAATGAATAGACAAAATTGTTATTCATATTGATAATCATTTATTTGCGATTTTTCTACATTTTTTTCCAACTTCTGTTCCGGTGCGTACATGTACAGAGAAGATGGTTTTCCAACTCGAAAACATGCCACAAATATCTGGCCGTGTGAAAATCTTAATATTTCCAAATTTATGTCATTTCCACTGGAAACGGAATACGTTTGAACTGAAATGGCAATCGTTACAATCAGATTGCGAAACATAATAACGACAGATCCAACTTTGAGATGCAAATGGTGCGGTGGTATACCAAACCTCTCCAAAGAGTTTAGAAATTCCACTGGATAATTCATTCATTGTCAAGATGAACCATCGATTTGTATGAACGCAAGTCTCCCGGAATTTGACTTTGAATCTTCCAGTTTAAGTCAACAATATCGCTATTTTTGGCAGCTAACATTGCGCGTACACTTAAGGAATCGTAGTTGCGATAATTTGACCAATGTCTGAACATCCATGATGAGTTCATATTTCGTAAACTGATAAGCGGCAGATGGAATTGATATCAAACCAACGGAAGTATCAACCGGAATCGAACCATTTCCAATTTTTAGCAAAGACAATGTAAATTGTCTTCGGCAATTTCATTTTTGTTCGTATCGCATAATAGACGCGGATTTGAAGGCTGATATGTCGAAATGATTATCGCGAAAAGTGTGCGAACTTCATTTGCATTCCAGTGATTATCATTTTTCTGCTTCTCAAAAAGTTGCACACACCGTATCAATCACAGTACGCAATGACTCAAATGAAGTTGAACCGTGAACATTTATCAATAGCAACCGAAGGTAGAAACAATCGTCGTTTTTCGGGTGGATTGTATAAATTCGTCCCAATGCATTAGTTGATAACACAAAATGTACATAAATGTCCTACAAAGCGCTTTATTGTAGTTTATGTATCAACCGTAACGTTTAAGTCCAATAACCCCCATGTTGTTTCCTATGGTGACGTACTTTCAAACGTACTTTATAGATTACACCAAACTGCAATACTAAACACTGATATGAGTTTTGAATATGAATTAGACAACAATGGTGAATATAGTACAATCCATGTGTTGTCAACTTCGATATTCACTCTTCTAAATTGAATGCTGAATGTTCTGCCATTGTCGTCTGGTGAGCGACGCCGATAGAGTGGATATCCCTCGTTTCTAGTTTGTGTTCCCGAAAGAAACGTGGATACTGTTTCGTGCATTTATTGTCAGACATACAAGCCGAAGTGGGATTGTGGTGTCCGCATGGTCCATGAACCATATTGGTTTTCATCACTTCGTATAATACTGGACCTTTCTCTGCATCAGGAATTTCCGCTTGACTGAATGGTTTCATCAATTTGATCTGCTGTAACCACCATCTTCCATCCAAAGAAGAATGTGTGCGTTCGGCAAACCTCTCTTTTGTCACTCAACAGAGTACTTTAGCTTCTAACAGCGCCATATATACGTTGCCTCAAGATAAAGACCATCGAAGCTGTTGCTTGAAAAGTCTTGCTGTGACATCGTGACGATCGCTTTCTGATTGAACGCGATCCATAATACCGCACGTATGACATCGTATCCTGGGAGTACTCGATCATGTGCCTTGGGCTGCCATACTTTGATGCCAAAAAGAAGGCCGACCGATATTAGTGCGACCATTTCGTGGCATCGTAACAAATTTCCATCTGTAATTGATCACTTTGTGTGCAACACACATAACGTTTTCAGTGAATAATTTTCAAAAATTTTTGAAGCAAACGACAAATTTGAACGATCCAAATAATTGAAAAACAAAACAAAAAAATTGAAAAAAACAAATTGTGTGGGAAAAATTAATTTTTTGGAATTTTCCAATTTTCTGACTATGTATAAGATGCAAAAAAATGTTTCAATTCCAAAATTAAAATAATTTAAAAAATTTTGTTATTTCATATGTGCGATTACTCAAAAGAAAAATATTTTGTAATCGGCTGTGAGCGAGCTTTTAATGAAACCACTCGTAAATAAAGATATTTTAATAATGTACTATAAGTACTACATATAGTACATACTTATATACATATTTCTTTTTCTATAAATTAAAATAATAAATTGAAAACTTAATTTTGCGAATAAAGTGAAATGTCAACGACAACTTATTCTCATGAAATCATTGGCTTAAACAAAATGTATTTATCGAAATTCTCTACATCAACACGCAGCTCACCCACAACAGCTCGCCAATTTAATTTACACTTTATTTTCATGGGTAATGTCGGGTCAACTCAATTCGCGAGCGCAACAAAAATATTTTTTTTTTTTTGTTTCAATATATGTTTTATTTATTGAATCTGCTTTTTGGTTTGAAAGCCTAACAATAAGTAATAAAATCTTAAACCTATTTAAAAACTAGACACGCTCAAGCAAGTGGTTGAGCTGTTTTGGTGATACATTGCTCCTCAGTACGCGGGCATATCTCTTCTTTTAAGGCGTGTTTGATCGCAGGAATGTACCAAAGCATTAGCCAAAGGGTTTGGATGATCACGGAGTTTAGATGTATATTTAATTCTGCTGTCTTCTACTTCTTTCCTTACCATAGAAATACAAAGGTCTTTATGGATATTTTCATTTCGCACGTACCATGGTGAACACGTGATTGATCTAAGCATTTTTGATTGGAATCTTTGTATTATGTCTATATTAGTTGCACAGGTCGTACCCCACAGTTGAATGCCATACATCCAAATCGGCTTTATGACCGCATTATATAAAAGCACTTTGTTGTCTAGGCTAAGTTTGGAGTTTTTGTTTAATAGCCAATTTAAATTTGCAGCTCTTATCTTCATGCAAGTTATTTTACTAGATATATGTTTTTTCCACGTAAGTCTTCTATCTAGGTGAATACCAAGATAAGTTACTTCATTCGCTTGGGGTACTAAAATATTGTTAATTTTTACTGCCGGACACATTTTTGGTCTAAGCGAAAATGTAACATGCTTACACTTTTGTTCATTTACCCTTATACGCCAGTTGGCTAGCCATTCTTCGACAAACCTTAAGTGCTCGGCTAATATTCTTGATGCTATTATGTGGCATTTGTTACGGCTCACTATAGCTGTGTCGTCCGCAAAAGTAGAAGTTAATACATTGTTAGCTGTTGGAAGATCTGCTGTATATATGATGTATAGTATTGGGCCTAGAACACTGCCCTGGGGTACACCAGCCCTTATCTGTCTTTCATCAGATATGAAATTTCCCACTTTTACCATAAATTTTCTATTTTTTAAATACGATTCCAATGTTTTATATAATTCTGAAGGTAGAGTATTTTTAATTTTGTATAAAAGGCCCTCATGCCATACCTTATCAAACGCCTGAGCCACGTCTAGAAATATAGCTGAACAGTACTCTCTGTGCTCAAATGCTTTTCTTATTTCGTTAGTAATTCTATTTACTTGCTCAATCGTGCTATGTTTTTCACGAAACCCAAATTGGTGCGTTGGTATTATATTATTTTCGTGGAGGAAAGGAGTCATCTTTGATAGTAACAATTTTTCAAATATCTTAGAAAGACAGGGTAGAAGACTGATTGGTCTGTATGAAGACGGCTGTGTTAAGTCTTTCCCAGGTTTGTCTATCAAGATGATCTGCGACTTTTTCCATGAATTTGGATAGTGTCCAAGATTAAGAATTGCATTGAAGAGCAAAGAGAGCACCCCTACAGCAATATTTGGTAACTCAATTAGCATTTTTGGGGTAATATTATCATGTCCTGGTGATTTTTTGGGGTTAAGTTCTTTTATTATTCTAGTAACTTCAGAAGTAGAAGTCCTAATAGACACATGCGACTCGTTTGCGGTATTGGGCAAGGTTGGCAACTCAAAGTCGTTCTTTGGGCAATTGGGTTGAAATACCTTTTCTAGGTGATTTGCAAAGCAATTTGCCTTATCCTCATCACTACGTGCCCAATTACCATTCAACTGTCTTAAAGGCATGTTGGAATCTACTTGTGGCTTGAAAGACTTTTGGGCTTTCCAAAGGGAGTTTTGCTTACCAGAATTTGGACACAGTTTCCTTATATAATTTTCAGTGTTGTGTTCCTCTTCGCGTTTAAGCGCTTTTTTTAACTTTCGTACAGCAGATTTCAGTTGAAGCAGACTTGAAGGGGATCGATTTAACTGCCATTCCCGCCTAGCTCGCCTTTTCTCATTTACTAATTTCTCTATTTCGTTATTGCTGATCTTTCTAAAACCAACTGGTTTGTTGTTTCTTTTTGGTGTTGCCAATACAGCTGCATTAGTTATTACGTCATTAATTTCTCTTATATTTTCATCAATGTCTCTTTCTGTATTTATTTTGCAATCAATATTGATGTGGGTGCTGATATACTTTCTATATTTCAACCAGTTAGTTTTATGTGATGTTAGAGAAACTTTCGGCTCAAATAACATGGGCTGTTCGTATAACTTTATTAGTACAGGAGAATGATCGGATGATAAGTCTGTACATGTATCAGCTGTCATAAGCGATCTATCTATATTTTTGACTACAGCAAAATCTATTAAGTCTGGTATTTTTCTTCTATCACTGGGCCAGTATGTCGGCTTACCAGGAGATATTATATCCAGTTTATTATGCTTATTCATAATAGTGTAGTACAACTGTCGTCCTTTCGGATTAATAAGACGTGAGCCCCAGTATGTGTGTTTTGCGTTATAATCTCCACCTGCTAGAAATCTTTGACCTAGTGTTCCAAAAAAGTCTTTAAATTCGATTTCTGTAATTTTAAAACGAGGTGGACAGTATATAGCCGTAAGGTTTAAGTCACAACCCCGATTTATTAGTGATATGGTTGTAGCTTGTAACTGTGGTGTAGCATGAGATTCTAGAGCATAGTGGTTTAAACGATTTCTAATCAACACTGCCGTGCCACCATGCGCTTTTCCATCCGGATGATTTGTAACGTATAGTCTAAATCCCGGTATACTGAAATTATTTTTATTTGTTAGATGAGTTTCTGAAATAAGCATTACATCTATATTCCTTTCAGACAGAAATTTGATAATCTCTAATTTATGTTGGTTAACACCGTTAGCATTCCATATACAGATATTTAGTAAGCTCATTTTTTACTTAATAAATTTTGCAGCATTTGATTTTGTGATTTTATTAAATCTTGGATCATGTTTTGCATGGTAGACATAAATTGAGTCATACACTGTGTAAGATTTATAATCATAGTTTCAATACCTCCATTTGGAGGATTTTGCGGCAGTTGCATTTGCACAGTGTTGCCTTTCACCACATTTGCATAGCTTCCTTGCATATTATTATTGTTAGAAGTAAAATGATTTGAACTTTTTTCTGTGGTTGCTATTATCTCATTACGGGGTGTCTGTAACATTTGGTTACGACGTGCTTGAATGCCCTGTGACAACTTCGATTTCAAATCTTTATATACGGGGCAACCTCTGTAGTTAGCAGTGTGATTGCCCCCACAATTGCTGCATTTTTTATTTAAATCCTCTTTTTTAAGAGTACATTTAGAAGTAGGATGTAGATCACCACACACCACACAGACACTGCGTAGAGTGCAATATGCTTTCGTGTGTCCATACTCTTGGCAGTTTGTACATTGTACTGGACCATTTCTCTTGTGTGGTTCCTCAACAGTGATTCTGCGATGGAGAAGATATTTTAAATTGTAAATCGGGTGAATTTCATTTTTCTTCAATTTGTTAGAATCTGGCATCAATTCTATTTTGAACATTGGTTGTGGAACTTTGTTCCTGTTAAAAATATTTACTACTGATTTGATGCTAAAACCACCTTCTTCCAGTGCGTCTTTCACATCGATAGAGTCTACCGAAGACTCAATTCCTTTTATAACAACAACTAGGCCTTTTGAGCTCTTCAGTTGGTATGAGAAGTAATTTTTGTTATTATTTGACAAGTACTTTACAATATCCATGAAACTTTTTTCAGTGTATGTTTGAATTTTTGTTTCATCTATGTTTCCTTTTTTCAAGGGCACAATATGAAAATTGTTTGTGCCTATTAAATTGCTTAGTTTGGAGACAAGTGCATTTGAGCTACGCTCACGCAAATAAATTGGAGGGGGTTTTGCATTAACGACTGTGGTGGTACCCTTCGCATCGTCGTCTGAACTCTTGCTTAGTAAGGCAAATCTGTTGCCGACTTGAAATTTTTTAGAATTGACCGCTGACTTTGAAGGACTTAATTTCCTTTTTATATTAACGTAGCGGTCAATGCCAGTTTGCACGGACTGGCCTTTTTTTAATGGTACATTCTCACCTTGCGTTATGTTATTTTTCGCTGGCTGCGTACTTGCTGGTACCTGCTTAGTTGTTGGTGTTGACACGTTTGTTACTGGCCGTTGTTGATTGCTGTTCTCTGCTACTTTTGTAATTTGCTCTGCGCTCTGCTTATGGTGCTGCTCAGTTGTTCGCTTCGATGACTCATCCTTCGCACCGTTGCCTTGTTTGTTGTTAGGAGCTGAATTCGCAGGCTCGACAAAGCTGAAGTAGGCATTCAGAGAATGCCTACGGCCTTGTTGGTGGGGCTGCGCTGCGCTCATGTTATTTGTTTCTTTTATTATTTATTTCGCACTTATGTATTTGTTTTTTTTTTTTTTTTTTTTTTTTTATTATTGTTTACAATAAGTATAATTTTTTGTGTTTTTATTAACACTTTCGGCGTTATTGCCTAACACTTGCACTTAATGCACTTTTTTGTTATTTATTTATTTTTTTAGTTTTGTTTATTTAGAAAGTTTTTACGGAGCGCAACAATACACGTCCGTTCAGACTGAAAGCTCATGAAATGTGTGAAAATATAATATTTACCGTTGCTACTGTTGCATAAATTTTTGCTGTTGATAGAGCTAAGTTAAATAGCCTCACAAACACCTTGCGCGTGACTTATTCGAAGTAGGAATATAGTACTAAATACTACTTACAAGTGTCGTGTGCCTGCTGCATATCCTCATAATAGATTAGGTCGACATGTAGCTCACGAGCGTACATGACCTCACATGCAAAAATATACATATGTATACCTGTGTGGTCCAAAAAATTCGACTCTCATGCCACGTAGTTCATAAAATTTCGTGCTGCAAAGGCAAATGATCAACATGCCGCAAATCAGCAAATACATACACACAGCTGAATTTAAGTACTTATGTAGGTATGTGTTTCCATACAACATGCAACCACAGCACCTGTGGGCTCAAGAGTGTAGGCTTAGGACCAGCAGTCGAACTCTGTGCTATATTGGTGAGGACAGAAGAAGCGGCTTTTAGTCTTATATAATTCACAGTATAGCCTGAGCGGACTTCGTAGTCATACCCTACGGTTACGAGATTTCATACTCTGCCATATATTTGAGAATGATTGTATATTTCTCGGCTTTTAAACGTAGTAACAATGTGATGTCATAGCAAGTGGAAAAGGACACGTTGAACATAACTTGGGGTAGATTGATGTAGTTGCTACATTTCGTTATTATTGTATTAGAGGTAGTGTGGCAACGATCGCACGACGCCAAGCATGTATCTGTTGGAGAAAGTAATTTTATTTAAAACGTTATATGAGACTTGAAGACAAACACTCCTTGTCAGAAGAAGAAAGTTTTTTTATTATTATACTTTCTGTGATCTCAACTTGGAAAACACTGTAGTGCAGTCGAAAAGCAATTCTAGTATATTATTTTGCAAAATTGCCTATTGTTAACCTGGTACCAATTACTAATGGTGGCTTGATTTCTGGTTTTTGGGTTGCTGTCTGTGTTCCTTGCTTGCTTTTAAGTTTAGTCTCTATGATAAGGTATTTGGGTATTTACTTCTAATCGAAACCGCCACATATTTAGGCCTTTCTTACTAAAGATAAACATTTTGTTCTATTTGTCCTAACCCCAACTAATGATATATTTTATTTTCTTCTTTGCAGCTTTCGTACTAATCGCAGACCATTTACGCTTCAGATCATAACGATCCGGCGCGTATTATCAAAACCTTCTGCGATTCCACTATGGAAAAGGTGGACTTCGTGAGCACTAATCCTTCGCTGTGCGTGCAATTCGATTCGAAAACGGGCTCATCACTCTATTATTGGGCTTTTTCAATAATACACGTTTCGGCGATCCGGTGGCTCTGACGTTATCGAAAGTAATCGAAATTACATGTATCATCCAAGGAATTGCCGTACAATAACAATGACCGCACGCGTTGTCATGAAGAACGTGTAGACGAGCTGGTCTTTTGGAAGAGCGAGAGAAATTCCAGAACAATTCTCCCTGCTGCGACAACATACAACGGGCTGAGCGTGTAATATCCTCAGCGGATCAGATGAACTTGGAAATGATCGTACAGGGTCAACATGCAATCACGTCAAAAATCCCAATCAACTATTCGAGGCGTCTTATGAGTTTGCTCATGGTCCGCTATGTAGTCCCATACCATGGGGACCTTCGTCTGATGGTGAATTGGTGTTACCGTATAAGAAAGCATTGGCGATAGCAGCGAAGCTTTTGGGAACTGAAAGTAGCGGCATAACGCGATCTGTGGTTGAATCTGGAAAAGGCACGCTTCGGTCATCACACATGTCAGACCGCTAAAATTAAGGTATATCTCGCCGGGCGACTCCCTTCATAATCTGTCGGGAAAACATTTCGTTAAAATGCTTTCCGTTTAGTTTTTACCTAACTGTTCCATTTGCCTTGCAATTGCGATGGTAGTTTGGCATCGTCATAGCTGCAGGATGGCGGATGTGATTTCCGTTGTCCTGGCGATACAGAGGTCTGCATACTGCTATGTAACGG
>JAPZAG010003076.1:0-12450 GCA_027475135.1 Bactrocera correcta | reverse complement strand
AATCACTTATTATACAATGTTGGTTAGAGTGCGGATTAATTTCGAAAATGTGTGTGTGATAATTTAATAAATTCTAGTAGATTTCTTTAAAATAATGTGGGTAGTGTTGAATTTTAACCGAATTGATTGTTTTTGTTGTAGTAGAATTAAATAATAAAGGTTTGCCGAGTTCACAGTCCTTTGCCGGAAAAAAAATCCGGACTCGTTTCGCTTGCGTGGCCTTGATTGTTGTGGAATGGGTCTACGACCTACATAAATTAAAACGTAACCAAATGTGATTATAATCTATTAGATTTTTGCGAAAAAAGTAATACTGAAATCTTTAGCAAGATTTTTTAATATTAAGTTTCAGTATCAGTATCAGTAAAATTTAATTGCCCTAGTTGAATGTCTTATCGATAATATTTAATTGCTATCTGACAATACAGTTTACGCGTTTGCTGTACAAGTATATTCTTATTAACTCAAAAAAAAAAAAAATTATAATAATAATAATAAAAGGTGAATAATTCCTGCACTTTATGCGACAACACTATCGGAGAGTCTAGTAGTAAATTTGTATACATAGTCCACTTTATCATTTTTCCCAACACAGTTTTCGGTCGTATATATATTTGTATTTATTTCTGCTCATGTTTCCCCATACTATTTTTTTTTTCTAACTATATAATCCTTTTCGAACCGACAGACCAGTGAATGAAACACATCAACTTAATCATACTTAAATTGTTTTGGAATTTTGTAATGATATGCATATTTTTTTATATATATTTTTCAGTAACTGATGCAAATATATCGATAATAACAACGGGAAAAATAAAGTGCGAATAAATTTATGAAACGATTACTGGCGGCTGATGAATCGCATGGGGCTGCATTTATTTTTTCTGGATGTTTTAGTTTCAATGAAACAACGTTTATAAAAAGTGAACATATTTACATATATACATGCTCAAAATATATAATACTTGATTCGAGTGAAAACCTGAATGTAATAAGTGAAACTATTTATTAATTGAACACGTGAAGGTACACACTAAAAATATGCCTCTATTTGGCAAAAAAGATTTTAGCAAAAAAGTGAAAAGAGATAATAAGGAGCTTAATAAACAAGCATCTATAGAAGAGAAGTACAATCTGCATGGACTACTTGGAACGTAAGTATTATTAAATTTCAATCTTACAAGTTTAAAAGTTATAAGTATACAAATATTCAAGTGCTTTCTCTTTATGCTAACGCTTTTTATATTTACATAAGTAATATGTTTTAAATATAATTAAGAAATGTAAATCTGAGTCAAGCATCCAAAAATTATATTATGTAAGAAACGGCGATGTGATGGTATGGCAGTTAGTTAGTTATCGGATCTTAACAATTTGATTGGAGGTTATAGTGCTTTCTTGGAAAAAATACTGGTCTGTAGCGATTTTATTGCCCTGGGTATATGATCGATTTTAGATATATGTATTTGTTTCCACAGTTCATGAAACTATCAATGGTTTTGTAAGATTTGTTCTCGTTTATATTTAAATCTTTATTTTCACTTCACATTACAAAATTCAGATAACATGAAACAAGATAATTAAAATATTAATTATGGCAGTTTTGCTTTGAGAAATAAGGATACGTCCAAGTATTTAGATAGACAAATGTCGAAAACATATATTTCAATAAAGTGCCTTTGATGAGCTTCTCTTTGATAATTTTCCAGTCGACAATCCTTTTTCAAGAACTGGCTGTAATCTGGCATCAAGTGACGATTCCATCACTCTTGATATTTTTTTCCATCACTTTTAGATCCTTGTTGGACCGCTCTCCCTGTTCCTTACTATAATTTCCAATATAATCCGAAAACTTATCCGCATTATTATGGCTATAGTTTAACTAGATACTCAAATTTGTTCCCAGCAATACAAAACTATTATGGCTTTAGTGTAACTAGATACTCAAACTTTTCCAAACTTCAATTTCGAATACAGTTTTAACCTTGATATAATATGTATCTTTCAATAATTACCGTATTTGCATATCCATCAAATATTTCAACTTTTCCAAACTAAGCTCGGAAATTTTTTACAATTTCACTAAAACAATATCCTTTTACGTGCAACGCTTTGATAAATTGTAGTATCATTTAATCATGTACTAAATCACTGAAAATAACTTTGCTGTAGAAGTTTCACCCTCTTACTCATATCCATTAGTAGACTGCACCAATATGTGGGTATTGGCGTCATCATTGTTTCTAAGTAGGTCATCCGAATTACTTTTGATACGAAAGCTATATTTTCATTGACTAAAACAAGATATATTTTAGACTGTAAATCTAGAAATCTTTACGTTTGATTTTTAATAAAACTTTTAAACTTTTCGCATATTTCCCGTAAGGAGTTGGAGAGTGAGGATCATGTGATGTTTGGATGCTTAAAGACGGTGTGCATTAAGGTACTGCATGACTGCAAAACCAAATTTTTATTACTAAGAAGCCGATAATCTTATATATAAAAATTAAACTCCTTTTTTATATGTCCTCGCATTACGTCAATACGGAAATACGTGAAAATTTGCACGGGTATTCCTTTAGACCTGGAGAAGGTTTTAACGGCGCACATAGGAGCATTTACCCTCAATTACAAACTTCAGCGATGGTACTCAAAATTGATTTTTTTGGTACCTAAATAACCGTTCTACAATGAACCGATTAAATAAATGACCTTCAGGCCGCTGTATTGTCACACAAATAGTTGGAACCTAGACTTCGTTCAGAACGCACGTGCTTACTCGCGAAATTCTCCATTGTTCTCGAATTGTTCTCGAAATTGCAAGTGGTTTTTTATTGCGTGAACAGAATTCTTTTAATATTAATGATATAAAAATTAATTTAGTTAATGTATTATTATGTTTTTTTTTTTTTCGGGAAAATAATGAGTCATTAAAAACATTGTTATTTTCTTTTTAATTTTTTCGAAATTAGTGTTTTTGTTATAGTGTCGGGCGAGCTCGAGCTATGAATTATTTTTCCTAGTAAACTACAGGGTTTCTACTTAACATATAATCATACACAATTTCCCCGTTTTTCCCCCCTTTAAAAAAAGCGTTTTTAAAAAAAGTTGGTTAGTTGCATAAAATGAGTACTGCTTTATGTAATTTTTTTTTTTAATTAAATACTGAAATCCTGCTTAATTATTCTGTACGGGTGGTATATAGATGGTATGAGGTAGGTCTATCGGAGCCGGTTTGAAAATTGAACAATGGGCGTGGCACCGCCCACTTTCTGGTTAAATTCCATATCTCGGAACCCGATTGACCGATTTCGACAAAATTTGGAACGTAATATAATTTTAATTTCTGTGTCACTCTGTTAAAATGAGCGAAATCGGACTACAACCACGCCTACTTTCCAGTACACAAATAAAGAATTAATTAATATAACGGAATAAAATTTTGCGGTAATAATTTCGTTAAAGTAAGCTACCTTTTCACCAATAATTGTCTAAATCCAACCAAAACACTCAAGCAGCTTGGTACCGAATATGTGAACCCGATACAAAAGTTGACTTTTGACCGAAAATATCGTTCAAGATGTGAGGTATGAAATTGAAATTCACACAGCATCCTTTTCTGGCAATAGTATTGCGATTTCGCAATTTATGTCTATATTTATAACGCAAGAAGGCTTAACCGATTTAGCTGAAAATTGGGGATGAGGTAGCTTGGAACCTCGGAACGGGCGTAGGCTACTTTCTATCGTTTTATGCAAAAAGTCACAGCAATTCATAAATAAAAAAATTATATTTCAAAACATAAGCATGTGTTCTATATTCATGTAAGAATCATTTGAACATTGTTTTCTCCAAAAATTCAAAATAAAATCACACTGCTACTTGCAGGGTACAGTGGTTTTTGTTTACATACACATATACATACATACGTAAATGAATTATAGTGACAGTTGCAACGGAATAAGATAAAGTTGAATCATAATTTAAGATGAGTGCATAATAGCTGATAAATATTCCTGTATTCTCTTACGTGTAGTATCTGGGTTTTAGTAGTCGATTTTGCAATTACATTCGAATGGTGAAAAAACATTACCATATCGCACTTGTTACGTTAAAGTGTTACAACTCAAAATTTGAACATTTTCAGTAGAGACGAAAAACTGTTTCCGTAAATATTAATAATATATTACAAAGAAAAAACAATGTAATTGCAGGAGAATCTTCTTCTTCTTTACTGGCGTAGACACCGCCTACGCGATTATAGTCGAGTCAACAACAGCGCGCCAGTCGTTTCTTCTCTTCGCAACGTGGCGCCAATTGGATATTCCAAGCGAGGCCAGGTCCTTCTCCACTTGGTCCTTCCAACGGAGTGGAGGTCTTCCTCTTCCTCTGCTTCCCGCTGCGGGTACTGCGTCGAATACTTTCAGAGCTGGAGTGTTTTCATCCATTCGGACAACATGACCTAGCCAGCGTAGCCGCTGTCTTTTAATTCGCTGAACTATGTTAATGTCGCCGTATATCTCGTACAGCTCATCGTTCTATCGAATGCGATATTCGCCGTGGCCAACGCGCAAAGGACCATAAATATTTCGCAGAACCTTTCTCTCGAAAACTCGCAACGTCGACTCATCCGTTGTTGACATCGTCCAAGCCTCTGCACCATATTGCAGGACGGGAATTATGAGTGACTTATAGAGTTTGGTTTTTGTTATTCGAGAGAGGACTATGCTTCTCAATTGCCTACTTAGTCCGAAGTAGCACCTGTTGGCAAGAGTTATCCTGCGTTGGATTTCTAGGCTGACATTGTTGGTTGTGTTTACGCTGGTTCCAAGATAGACGAAATTATTAATTTTCTCCAGAAGCAGGTTGAAATAGTCGCACGATAGGGAATCGCCTTGTCTGAAACCTCGTTTGGTATCGAACGGCTCGTAGAGGTCCTTCCCGATTCTGACGGAGCTTTTCGTGTTGCTCAACGTCAGCTTACACAGCCGTATTAGTTTTGCGGGGATACCAAATTCAGACATCGCGGCGTAAAGGCAGCTCATTTTCGTGCTGTCGAAAGCAGCTTTGAAATCGACGAAGAGGTGGTGTGTGTCGATTCTCTTTTCACGGGTCTTTTCCAAAATTTGGCGCATGGTGAATATCTGGTCGGTTGTTGATTTACCAGCTCTAAAGCCACACTGATAAGGTCCAATCAGTTTGTTGACGGTGGGCTTTAATCTTTCACACAATACGCTCGACAGAACCTTATATGCGATGTTGAGGAGGCTAATCCCACGGTAGTTGGCGCAGATTGTGGGGTCTCCTTTTTTATGGATTGGGCATAGCGCACTTAAATTCCAATCGTTGTTCATACTTTCGTCCGACCATATTTTGCAAAGAAGCTGATGCATGCACCTTATCAGCTCTTCGCCGCCGTGTTTGAATAGCTCGGCCGGCAATCCATCGGCCCCTGCCGCTTTGTTTTTCAGGCGGGCAATTGCTATCCGAACTTCTTCATGGTCGGGCAATGGAACGTCTGCTCCATCGTCATCGATTGGGGTATCGGGTTCGTTTTCTCCTGGTGTTGTGCGTTCACTGCCATTCAGCAGACTCGAGAAATGTTCCCTCCATAATTTAAGTATGCTCTGGGCATCGGTGGCTAGATCACCTTGGGGGGTTTTACAAGAGTATGCTCCGGTCTTGAAACCTTCTGCAAGCCACCGCATCTTTTCGTAGAATTTTCGAGCATTACCCCAGTCGGCCAGCTTATCAAGCTCTTCGTACTCACGCATTTCGGCCTCTTTCTTGTACTGTCTACAAATGCGTCTTGCTTCCCTCTTCATCTCTCGGTATCTATCCCATCCCGCACATGTTGTGGTCGATCGTAACGTTGCGAGGTAGGCAGCCTGTTTTCTCTCTGCTGCGACACGGCACTCCTCGTCGTACCAGATGTTCGTTTGCGCTTTCCGAAAACCAATGGTTTCGGTTGCAGCTGTACGTAAGGAGTTTGAAATGCCGCCCCACAGTTCCCTTATGCCGAGTTGTTGACGAGTGCTCTCAGAGAGCAGGAGTGCAAGCCGAGTAGAAAAACGTTCATCTGTCTGTTGTGATTGCAGCTTCTCGACGTCGAAGCATCCTTGTGTTTGTTGGCGTGCGTTTTTTGCTGCACAGAGGCGGGTGCGAATTTTGGCTGCAACAATATATTGGTCCGAGTCGATGTTAGGACCTCGGAGCGCACGCACATCTAAAACACTGGAGACGTGTCTTCCGTCTATCACAACATGATCGATCAGGTTGGTGGTTTTTCGATCCGGAGACAGCCAGGTAGCTTGATGTATCTTCTTATGCTGGAATCTAGTACTACAGATAACCATATTTCGGGCCCCGGCGAAGTCGATCGAATTTATCGACCGTAGTGCCAAAGATACCTTCTTTGCCCACCCTGGCATTGAAGTCGCCAAGCACGACTTTGACATCGTGGCGGGGGTATCTCTCATAAGTGCGCTCCAAGCACTCATAAAAGGCATCTTTGGTCACATCGTCCTTCGGGGCGTAGGCGCAAATCAGCGATATGTTGAAGAACCTCGCTTTGATGCGGATTGTGGCTAGACGTTCATTCTCCGGAGTGAATGATAGTACTCGGCGACGGAGTCTCTCTCCCACCACGAATCCAACACCAAACTTGCGCTCCTTTATATGGCCACTGTAGTAAATGTCACAAGGACCTACTCGTCTCTGTCCTTGTCCCGTCCATCGCACTTCTTGGACGGCGGTGATGTCAGCCTTTATCTTTACGAGGACATCTACCAGCTGGGCAGCGGCACCTTCCCAATTAAGGGACCGGACATTCCAGGTGTATGCCCTCAAATCATAGTTCTTATTTCGTTTGCCATGGTCGTCATCAAAAGGGGGTCTCTCGTCCGAGGCTGTTTTTTTCTTTTCATTGGGGGTGTTTTTTACGTGGCGGATCCCAAACCCAGCGACCAACCCTATGCAGGGGGTTTTTCGCCTTCTCACTTTAGCTCGCCTTCAAACGGATGTTCTTAGGCTACCCAGAGGATACTTGGTCAAAGACCGGAAGTCGTGAGCTGTTTGAGTCATATGTAAAAGAATCGTTTCTGGCCACTCCCAAGTGAATGGCGATCAGAGAACTTTCCTCACTTGCGTGAACTTCTACACATGACTCCATCCTCCTCATTGCAGGAGAATATTATTAAAAATAATATAACCGTTGTTTCACTTTTATTTGTTTGGTATTTGCACGAAAATAACAAATTTTTGAGTTATTACTCTTTTCCTGAAATTTTTTTATATGCATAGTGGCATTAGTTTGAGTTGTTTCTGTTTAACAAATCAAAATGTTACACCTTATGTGATAAACTAACGAACCAATTTGATAAAACACTCGGAGACAACTAAAAATGTAACACTTTAGATGAGTCGAAAGAAGTCATTCTGAAAACAAAGAGAGAATTAACGGTTTTTTTCAACGAAAGACTAGACAAATCACTGAACGATTTTTACAGTGTGTAGAGATGACACAAAACAATAAAATTTGGAAATTTTAAGTTGTTACACTTTAACGTAACAAGTGCGATATGATTAGATATAGGGCGTGAGAAATGCCCTCTTCTGCTCTACTTGCGCTGTTATTCACCATAACAAGAAGCATATAATATATGTATATGTGAAGAGACTGTGAAGATGTTGCTACATCATACATATTTCTGTATGTATTATTCTTTAACGGATCGAAGTTTGATTGATCGGTTTGTATGTAAACTATATTTTATAGTGGTCCAATCTGAAAAATATGTTCAGAGATTGTAACGTTGCCTTGGTTTATAAACTACGGCATATTGTGAAGACACCTTGCCCAGACATTAATTTCACATATTTTTTAAGACAATTAATATTTGAAGAACAACAAAGCGGCAGGGGCCGACGGATTGCCGGCAATTCCCAAGACAGCCGGTTCTACGCACCGGAATTGACTCGGATTTCATCCGTCCAAGGGCTGTTATTTCGGCGATCTGACCCCGTTTCGATCGGTGAGTATTAATTTGTGTTTGTCGTCACTGGAGCAACGCCTTGCAGCAAGGTTGCTCCGTATCCTCCTGACTCGTGCTGGCATTGAGTCCAACCCGGGCCCGGAGGAATTTTTCTGCTGCGTCTGCGCAAAAAGGCTCCATCCAAATTCCACCTCGGTCAGGTGTAACACATGCAATGGATGGAGCCATCTTAAGACCTGCTCAGGCCTTAAGACTCACAGGGAGTGGACCACGCGTTACGTGGCCCCATGTTACCTGCGCAATACTGCGACACAAGCCTCTACGGCTGTGCAATCTGCACATAGTTCGTGCGCCGCGCCGCCACTCAACCAGAGGACCTTAACAATCAGGAGCTCAAACAGACAACATAGCTCCCACTCTGACTTATCCCCCCCCCCCAACCTTCATCCCGCTCCAATCCTCGTGCGAGGTCCAATCAGCAACTCTTGGTCCCTCGCACAGTCTGTTCCGTGTGTCAGGTCGTCATACGTCGGAACGTCACATCAGTTAAGTGCAATTCCTGCGCTGGCTGGTGTCACTTCCCGACGTGTTCCGGCCTGCGCACCACACGTGAGTGGAGTGAATCCTACGTTGCCCCATGCTGCAGGAGTCTGCCCCCGCAACTCATAACAGTGGCGTCGCCGTCCAACACCCCAGTGCGACAACCGCCCCTGCGGGTTCTGCAGCTGCAACAACCAACACCTACACGTCACTCCCTCACCCCCAGGATCACCCACGGACACCCGCGACAAAGCAGACTTCTTCAATTCAACTGCAACGGACTCCAGAGTAAGATAGAGGAGATAGTTGCACTTATGAATCGGGAACGTATATCGATAGCTGCGGTCCAAGAAACCAAGTTAAACAGCCGCTCAGATCTTCTGAGTTGTGCAGGTTTCAACGTAATACGTAAAGATCGCGAGCGAGATAGTGGTGGTGGCCTAGCTTTCATATTGCACAACACCGTGCAGTACCGTCTAATCGACGAAGACATCGACCCAAGGGATACTACCCTAGAATGTCAGGGCATAGCTATCCGGTCAGGCGATGTCGAGCTCGAAATATTCAACATATACATACATCCCCACAGTTACTTGTTGCCCTACAGGATATCACCCGAATATAGGTGCGCTACTTCGTGGTGAAAACCGTATGGTACTAGGCGACTTTAACGCGCACCATGATCTTTGGCATTCCTGCCTGTCAAATGATCGTAGGGGGATGGAGCTGGCGGAACAGATAGACGGCTCGACTTTCTGCACAATTAATCACGAAGCCCCCACCAGAGTTATGGGCACCTGTAATAGCTCGCCAGATATTACCATTGCTAGCGGTGGTCTGATTAATAGCATAACCTGGCGACCTATGCTAACTCTCGCTTCAAACCATCTGCCCATAACTATCTCGATCGAGAAGCCTTCCGATTTCGTTTCCGTGGACAAACGTACCTTCTTTAACTTTAAAAAAGCTAATTGGGTCGGCTTCACGGAATTTACCGAGAGCACCTTCAACGCCTCTACCCATTCCTACGGACGTATGCGTTGGCGAGCGTCAATTCCGCAAGGTGATCGCAGCAGCTACCGCTCGCTTCATCCCGGCTGGAGGATTAGCGAAAATCCGCCCCAATTTCCCAGCCGAAGCAGCGGTTCTAGCTAATGAGCGCGACACCTTACGCCATGCCGATCCCGGGGATCCCCGAATAAGGGATCTCAATTTGGAGATTCGGCGAATGGTAAATCAACATAAGCGGACGAAATGGATAGAGCACCTGAGGTCCTGCAACCTCTCCACCGGTGTGAGTAAGCTTTGGGCTACTGTCAAAGCTCTGTCTAATCCGAGGAGACATGATGACCGAGTTGAAGTTCAATTCAATGGTCATGCCTCTTCGGACCCGAAGAAGTGCGCGAACTACTTCAGCCGGCAGTTTACACTGCACCCTTCGGTAGACAAAGCTAAGAGATGTGTTAACCGACGGCTGCGCAAAATGCCAAACAACTGCACGCCACTTACTTTCACCGATGAGGAGGTTCAGGGTGTCATCAACAAGGCAAAATCATCCAAATCCATCGGCCCAAACGGAATCAATATGCTAATGTTAAAGCAGGTTATAGGCTCGACGGGAGTAAAATATCTCACCAAGGTCTTCAACCAGTCGCTCACCACTCTTCAAATACCCGATGTGTGGAAAGTCGGAAGAGTGGTCCCACTACTGAAACCTGGGAAACCCGCCAAACAAGGGGAATCTTATCGTCCGATAACTCTCCTCTCCCCAGTAGTGAAGACACTTGAAGCCTTGTTACTCCCGACCTTCACTCATCACCTGAGCCTAGCCAGCCACCAGCATGGATTCCGTAAAGTGCACAGCACCACCACAGCACTTAGCGTCATAAACGCCCAGATAGTTCGTGGCCTCAACCAGAAACCACCCTGCGAAAGAACGATCCTCGTAGCGTTGGACCTGTCAAAAGCTTTTGACACGGTCAATCACACAACGCTACTGCAGGACATCGAAAAAACCACTCTCCCTTCAGGGCTAAAGAGGTGGACCATGAACTATCTGAACGGTCGTCAGTCATCCGTACTATTTCGAGGTGAAACATCAAAACTGAGAAGAATTAAACAGGGGGTTCCGCAGGGTGGTGTCCTCTCCGCGTTACTGTTTAACTTCTATATCTCGAAACTTCCTCAACCACCAGAGGGGGTTTCCATAACCTCGTACGCAGATGACTGCACGATAATGACGTCGGGCAATGGAATCGATGGCATGTGTTCGAAAGTAAACAGCTACCTCTCCGACCTTTCTCGTTTCCTCACTGCACGAAACCTCCAACTTTCACCCACCAAATCCACAGCGACCATATTTACAAACTGGACGAAGGAGTATAGACTTGAGCTTAATATTGCGGTCGATGGCGTCAAAATCCCGACTGTCAATAACCCTAAGATTTTAGGCGTAACTTTCGATAGTCTATGCTCCTTCTCTCCCCATACGACCGCGATTATCGCCAAGGAACAGAGCCGCAACAAAATCCTCAAGTCGCTAGCCAGCAGCACAAGGGGAAAACACAAAGAAACGTTGCTGGCAACTTACAAGGCAATCGGCCGGCCGGTCTTCAACTACGCAGCGCCTATATGGTCGCCTGGATGCAGTGGTACGCAGATGAGGAAACTCCAGACCTGCCAAAATACAACACTCCGGACCACGACGGGATGCCTCTTGATGTCTCCCATCGAACACCTCCACAGTGAGACGCGTATGCTACCTGTAAAGGAGCATAATCAACTCCTCTCCAGACAGTTCCTGCTGGGTTGTTTCCGCAGGAATCACCCCTGCAGTCACCTGCTTGGAGCGGAACCGCCTCCCAGGAGCATCAAGAGGACTTTCCTCGACTATGTCGACGACATCAGACAGTACGCCGACTAGACTTCGGACGCAACGAACTATCGACAGGCACTGGCCGCCATCAACACCTTCATCGACTCCCTCCCCGTGAATGGCGTTCTTGGAGTCAAACCACCACCTATAGCAGACGAAGAGCTCCAGTTGCCGTTCGTTCTGTAGCAGGTTAAACTCCTACTTATCCAGAATGGACCCCGACATACCCAATGTATGTCCTGCATGCAACGAGTCTCCGCATG
Organism: Bactrocera correcta; assembly: GCA_027475135.1. Lineage (NCBI taxonomy): Eukaryota > Metazoa > Arthropoda > Insecta > Diptera > Tephritidae > Bactrocera > Bactrocera correcta. The sequence goes on along the minus strand of JAPZAG010003076.1, from coordinate 775 downwards.
ACACTGACCACCTCTTTGCATGCCCTACAAACCCTACCCATCTAACACCCTCCTCCCTTTGGTCCGACCCCGTCGAAACAGCACGTTTCCTGGGCCCACCGTTAGATGACCTCGACGACAACACAAGTAACCCTTACCATCCTAACGGGGATTAGATAACCGTTAACAACAACAACAACAACGGATTGCCGGCCGAGCTATTCAAACGCGGCGACGAAGAACTGATAAGGAGCATGTATCAGCGTCTTTGTAAAATATGGTCGGACGAAAGCATGCTCAACGATTGGAATTTAAGTGTGCTCTGCCCAATCCATAAAAAAGGAGCCGCCACTATCTGCGCCAACTACCGTGGGATTAGCCTCCTCAACATCGCATATAAGGTTCTATCGAGCGTATTGTGTGAAAGATTAAAGCCCACCGTCAACAAACTGATTGGACCTTATCAGTGTGGCTTTAGACCTGGCAAATCAACAACCGACCAGATATTCACCATGCGCCAAATTTTGGAAAAGACCCGTGAAAAGAGAATCGACACACACCACCTCTTCGTCGATTTCAAAGCTGCTTTCGACAGCACGAAAAGGAGCTGCCTCTATGCCGCGATGTCTGAATTTGGTATTCCCGCAAAAGTAATACGGCTGTGTAAATTGACGTTGAGCAACACCCAAAGCTCCGTCAGGATCGGGAAGGACCTCTCCGAGCCGTTCGATACCAAACGAGGTTTCAGACAAGGCGATTCCTTATCCTGCGACTTTTTCAACCTACTTTTGGAGAA
>JAPZAG010000313.1:0-27000 GCA_027475135.1 Bactrocera correcta | reverse complement strand
ACGGCGGCATAACGGCTGTGCATTTAGAAGAATTCCGTAATCTTATATTCAGGTATAAAGTCGCTTTTCTTGTATATACACATTTAGCAATCGATATCGAAATGCTTCAAATCATTAGTTTAACATATTAAGCTAATAAACATTTTTAAGCTTAATGAGGTCTACATAAAGCCTTAACGGTATAACGGCAGTGCATTTAGAAGAAATCCGTAATGTTATAATTTTATATTTAGGTATAAAGTCGATTTTCTTGTATTTACATATTTAGCAGTCGATATCGAAATGCTTCAAACCATTAGTTTAACATATTTAAAATAATTAACCTTCTTTAACGTATTGTAGTTGATACAAACCATGGCGGCATATCGACAGTACATTTGGAAGAATTCCGTAATCTTATATTTAGGTATATGTAAAGTCGATTTTCTTGTATATAAACATTTAGCAATCGATATCGAAATGCTTCAAATCATTAGTTTTACATTTTCAAGTTATTTATAATAAACCTTCTTTAACACACTGAAGTCTACATAAAGCCTTAACGGTATAATTGCAGTGCATTTTAAAGAATTCCGTAATCTTATATTAAGGTATAAAGTTGATTTTCTTGTATTTACATATTTAGCAATCGATATCGAAATGCTTCGAATCATTAGTTTAACAAACTTAAGTTAATAAACCTTCTTTAGAGCACTAAAGTCTACATAAGGCCCTAAAAACCATTAGTTTAACATATTTAAAATAATTAACCTTCTTTAACGTATTGAAGTTGGTACAAAGCCTTGGCGGCATAACGACAGTACATTTGGAAGAATTCCGTAATCTTATATTTAGGTATAAAGTCGATTTTTTTGTGTATACATATTTAGCAATCGATATCGCAATGCTTCAAATCATTAGTTTAACATATTTAAGTTAATAAACATTTTTAAGCTTAATGAGGTCTACATAAAGCCTTAACGGTATAACGGCAGTGCATTTAGAAGAAAACCGTAATGTTATAATTTTATATTTAGGTATGAGGTCGATTTTGTTGTATTTACACATTTAGCAGTCGATATCGAAATGCTTCAAACCATTAGTTTAACATATTTAAAATAATTAACCTTCTTTAACGTATTGTAGTTGATACAAACCATGGCGGCATAACGACAGTACATTTGGAAGAATTCCGTAATCTTATATTTAGGTATATGTAAAGTCGATTTTCTTGTATATACACATTTAGCAATCGATATCGAAATGCTTCAAATCATTAGTTTAATATTTTCAAGTTATTTATAATAAACCTTCTTTAACACACTGAAGTCTACATAAAACATTAACGGTATAACTGCAGTGCATTTAGAAGAATTCCGTAATCTTATATTAAGGTATAAAGTCGATTTTCTTGTATTTACGTATTTAGCAATCGATATCGAAATGCTTCAAATCATTAGTTTAACATATTTAAGTTAATAAACCTTCTTTAACGCACTGAAGTCTACATAAAACCTTAACGGTATAACTGCAGTGCATTTAGAAGAATTCCGTAATTTTATATTTAGGTATAAAATCTATTTGTTGTATAAACACATCGTGCAATCGATATCAATATGCTTCAAATCATTAGTTTAACATATTTAAGTTAATTAACCCTATTTATCTTCCTGAAGTCTACATCAAGCCTTAACGGCATAACGGCAGTGCATTTAGAAGAATAACGTAATCTTATATTTAGGCATAATCTTATATTTAGATATAAAGTCGATATATATATCGAAATGTTTCAAATCATTATTTTAACATATTTAAGCCTTCTTTGACGCACTGAAGTTAATATAAAGCCATGGCGGTATAACGGCAGTGCATGTAGAAGAATTCCGTAATCTTATGTTTAGGTATAAATTCGATTTTTTTGTATATAAACATTTAGCAATCGATATCGAGATGCTTCAACTCATTAGTTTAACATATTTAAGTTAATAAACTTTCTTCGAAGAACTGAAGTTGGCGTAAAATCATTGCGGCATAACGGCAGCGCATGTAGAAGAATTCCGTTATCTTATATTTAGGTATAAAGTCGATTTTCTTGTATATACACATTTAGTAATCGATATCGAAATGCTTCAAATCATTAGTTTAATATATTAAAGTTAATAAACCTTCTTTAACGCACTGAAGTCTACATAAAACCTTAACGGTATAACTGCAGTGCATTTAGAAGAATTCCGTAATCTTATATTAAGGTATAAAGTCGATTTTCTTGTATATATGCATTTAGAAATCGATATCGAAATGCTTCAAATCATTAGTTTAACATATTTAAGTTAACAAACCTTCTTTAACGAACTGAAGTTGACATAAAGCCATGGCGGATTAACGGCAGTGCATTTGAAAGAATTCCGTTATCCTATGTTTAGGTATAAAGTCAAGTTCCTTGTACTAGCACATTTAGCAAACGATATCGAAATGCTTCAAATCGTTAGTTTAACATATTTAAGTTAAATTACCTTCTTTAAGGTGACATGAAGCCATGGCGGCATAACGGCAGTGCATTTAGAAGAATTCCATAATCTTATATTTAGGTACAATGTCGATTTTCTTGTATATACTCATTTAGCAATCGATATCGAAATGCTTAAAAATATTAGTTTAACATATTTAAGTTAATTAACCCTCTTTTTCATACTGAAGTCTACAAACGCCTTAACGGCATAACGGCAGTGCATGTAGAAGAATTCCGTTATCTTTTATTTAGGTATAAAGTCGATATTGTTGTTCATACACATTTGGCAATCGATATCGAAATGCCTCAAATCATTAGTTTTACATTTTCAAGTTATTTATAATAAACCTTCTTTAACGCTCTGAACTTTACATAAAGCCTTAACGGTATAACTGCAGAGCATTTAAAAGAATTCCGTAATCTTATATTTAGGTACAAAGTCGATTTTCTTGTATTTACATATTTAGCAATCGATATCGAAATGCTTCAAATCATAAGTTTAACATATTTAAGTTAATTATTCCCCTCTATCTTACTGAAGTCTACATAAAGCCTTAACGGCATAACGGCAGTGCGTTTAGAAGAATTCCGTTACCTTATATTTATGTATAAATTCGATTTTCTTGTATATACACATTTAGCAAGCCATATCGAAATGTTTCAAATCATTAGTTTAACATATTTAAGTTAGTTAACCTTCTTTAACATATTGAAGTTGATATAAAGCCATGGCGGCATAACGGCAGTGCATGTAGAAGAATTCCGTAAACTTATATTCAGATATAAAGTCGATTTTCTTGTATATACACATTTAGCAATCGATATCGAAATGCTTCAAATCATTAGTTTAACATATTAAGTTAATAAACATTTTTTGGCTTAATGAGGTCTACATAAAGCCTTAACGGTATAACGGCAGTGCATTTAGAAGAAATCCGTAATGTTATAATTTTATATTTAGGTATAAAGTCGATTTTGTTGTATTTACACAGTTTGCAGTCGATATCGAAATGCCTTAAACCATTAGTTTAACATATTCAAAATAATTAACCTTCTTTAACGTATTGTAGTTGATACAAACCATGGCGGCATAACGCAGTACATTTGGAAGAATTCCGTAATCTTATATTTAGGTATATGTAAAGTCGATTTTCTTGTATATACACATTTAGCAATCGATATCGAAATGCTTCAAATCATTAGTTTACATTTTTAAGTTATTTATAATAAACCTTCTTTAACACACTGAAGTCTACATAAAGCCTTAACGGTATAACTGCAGTGCATTTAGAAGAATTCCGTAATCTTATATTAAGGTGTAAAGTCGATTTTCTTGTATTTACATATTTAGCAATCGATATCGAAATGCTTCAAATCATTAGTTTAACATATTTAAGTTACTTAACCCTCTTTATCTTACTGAAGTCTACATAAAGCCATAACGGTATAACTGCACTGCATTTAGAAGAATTCCGCTATCTTATATTTAGGTATAAATTCGACTTTCTTGTATATACTCATTTAGCAAGCGATATCAAAATGCTTCAAATTATTAGTTTAACTTTTTTAAGTTAATTAACCTTCTTTAACGAAATGAAGTTGACATAAAGCCATGGCGGCATAACGACAGTAAATTTGGAAGAATTCCGTAATATTATATTAAGGTATAAAGTCGATTTTCTTGTATTTACATATTTAGCAATCGATATCGAAATACTTCAAATCATTAGTTTAACATATTTAAGTTACTTAGCCCTCTTTTTCTTACTGAAGTCTACATAAAGCCATAACGGTATAACTGCACTGCATTTAGAAGAATTCCGTTATCTTATATTTAGGTATAAATTCGACTTTCTTGTATATACTCATTTAGCAAGCGATATCAAAATGCTTCAAATTATTAGTTTAACTTTTTTAAGTTAATTAACCTTCTTTAACGAATTGAAGTTGACATAAAGCCATGGCGGCATAACGACAGTACATTTGGAAGAATTCCGTAATCTTATATTTAGGTATAAAGTCGATTTTCTTGTATATACACATTTAGCAATCGATATCGAAATGCTTCAAATCATTAGTTTAACATATTTAAGTTACTTAACCCTCTTTTTCTTACTGAAGTCTACATAAAGCCATAACGGTATAACTGCACTGCATTAAGAAGAATTCCGTTATTTTATATTTAGGTATAAATTCAACTTTCTTGTATATACTCATTTAGCAAGCGATATCAAAATGCTTCAAATTATTAGTTTAACTTTTTTAAGTTAATAAAACTTCTTTAACTCACTGTAGTCTACATAAAGCCTTAACGGCATAACGGCAGTGCATTTAGAAGAATTATGTTATCTTATATTTAGGTATAAATTCGATTTTCTTGTATATACACATTTAGCAATCGATATCGAAATGCTTCAAATCATTAGTTTAACATATTTAAGTTAATAAAACTTCTTTAGCGCACTAAAGTCTACATAAGGCCCTAATGGCATAACGGCAGTGTATTTAGAAGAATTCCATAATGTTATAATTTTATATTTAGGTATAAAGTCGATTTTCTTGTATTTACATATTTAGCAATCGATATCGAAATGCTTCAAACCATTAGCTTATCATATTTAAATAATAAGTCTTCCTTACAGAAGCCATAACGGCAGTATATTTGGGTAATTTCCGTAATCTTATATTAAGGTATAAAATCGATTTTCTTGTATATACATGTTGGATTTTGTTGGAATAAAAATCAGTATTTATTATGAAATGAGCACTTGAAGTTAGTTACACGTTTGACCTGCCAGTTCTAGTTCTAATACGGTAATGACCTTTTAAACAGAATAACTTATATTCATATACATAACTGTAAAACTGCGAAAGTAGGTGTAAGTGAACAATGCGATAAATAAGAATACAAACTAAACATCGCGTTGTTGCCAGACTTATGCAAAATCTTATACATACATATTGGGCTTATTCTTATACAATTTCAACACTTCTTCTTAAGCAAATATATGTATGTTATACAAAATTATAAAAATTACATTTTAATTCAAACCAAGTAGTTTTGTAAAGTAACAGTGCTTTTGCTTACATAAATTTTTAGTAAATATATCAGCAATGTTTTTATCAGTGGAAACATATTTTAATACAATTTCATTGCTCGCAATTTTTTCTCTTATAAAATGAAATTTAATGTCAATATGTTTTGTTCTTTTATGATGTACAGGATTTTTGGAAATATGTTGAGAGCTTAAATTATCTCCGCAGATAATCATTGGCTCCTGCTTTGTCCATCCAATTTCGGTTAAGAGATTACGTAAGTATATTGCTTCTTTAGCGGCTGCGGTCAGAGCAACATATTCCGCTTCTGTACTGCTTAGAGCAACAACACTCTGCTTTGCTGAAGACCAGGAAAATATGCTTCCACCCAAAAGGAATGCATATCCTGAGTAGGATTTTCTATCCAGCTGATCGTTTGCCCAATCGGCATCTGCGAAACCTTGCACGGGTTCGCCAACTTTCCGGTATACGATTCTCAGATGAACTGTACTAGAGAGATATCGTAAGACGTGCTTAGCGGCAGCTTCGTGCTCCGCATGTGGATTTGTATTGCGTTGCGACAATTTACTCACAGCATGCAAAATGTCTGGCCGGCTCAAAATTGCTAGGTACATCAAAGACCCTATTAGTGATTGGTATTTATTTATAGTTACCTTAACGCAGCTATCATCCTTGCAACCGATATGAAAACCTGGGTCGAGCGGTGTTACAGCTGCACGACAGTCTTTCATACCGTATTCGTCTAACAGATTTTTTATATACGTTTTTTGACAAAGTGATACTGCACCTCGATCGCCGTCTCGTTGTATTTCTAACCCAAGAAAGTATGAGGCAGGACCTCCGTCATGCATCTCGAATTTGGATGCTATCTTCTTCTTAATCGCGCGTATCTCGTTCTCGCTGGGTGATATGATTAATAAATCGTCCACGTAAACAGCGATGTAGCTGCTTTGTTGCTGAGTCTGCTTGAAGTAAAGGCAAGCCTCGTGCTTGCTTTGTTTGAAGCCAATATTTTGTAGTACTTCATCTAGCGTTTGGTTCCATACGCGGCCGGATTGCTTAAGCCCATATATAGCTTTATTAAGCTTTAAAACTTTGTTAGGATGCTTTGCGCTTACGAAATTTTGTGGTTGCTGCATGTATACTACTTCATCTAATTTGCTGTTTAGATATGCGTTGGAGATATCCGCTTGATGCATGTATAGCTGTTTTTCTGCAGCTATGGCGAACAACATACGAATGGTTTCGTAGCGTATTACAGGAGAGAAGGTTTCACTGTAGTTGATTCCCAATTGTTGTCCGCAACCCTTTGCGACCAATCTAGATTTGAATTTTTCGATTTCACCATCTCGATTTCTCTTTACTCGAAATACCCATTTCGAACCAATTGACTTTGCACCAGTAGGCAAATCAACCAACTCCCAAGTGTTGTTAGCTAATAGTGCATTGTACTCTGATTGCATTGACGCTTGCCAATTTGTTGCATATTGGCTCTGCAATGCTTCTGCGACTGTTTGAGGTATTTCGACATCATCAAAAGAATTCAAGTAATTTAACACGTTATACGCCTTTTTGGGTCTGCCTGGTTGACCTGTGCGTATAAGTTTTGGACGCCCTGGGCCCCGTTGTTGCGTTTCTTGTTGATCATTATCACTAGCGCTGACAAACTCTTCTTCTTCTTCTTCTTCGTCGGAGTCGCCACACTCGTACTGTGGTTTATCGTTACAATTTTCAGATGTTGACTCACTTTCAACCTGATTTGACGTTGCATCTTCTTTGGAAGACGTGTGTGACTCAAGACGAATAATGTTTGTCTCAAAGTCATCATTTCGCTCTGATGAATTACATTTCTCAGATGTTACTGTGTCAAACTCACCTTCAATAAATTTGACATCCCTGCGCTCTATCACTGTACGTTTATTGCGATCATACAAGCGATAAGCTTTTGCTGATATTGAATAACCGACGAAAATATACTCTTTTGCATTTGCTTTAAATTTGCCCGTTCTATTTTTATCTATAGCAAATGCACGTGAACCGAAAACTCGAAGATGTTTTACCGACGCTTTGCGATCTTTCCATACTTCGAAAGGGGTACACCCATTTAAAGCCTTAGTGGGGCACCTGTTGCGCAGATATGCGGCCGTTTGTACAGCTTCGGCCCATAGAAATTCTTCTAATTTCGCGTGAATCAATAAACTTTTCGCCATTTCCACTATTGTACGGTTAACGCGTTCAGCAACGCCGTTTTGTTGAGGCGTGTACGGAACAGTGTTTTGCCTTTTTATACCGCATTCATTTAAAAAGTTATTAAATTCATTGTTCATATATTCAGTCCCGTTGTCACTACGCAAACATTTTATTTTGTTACCGGTTTGTAATTCAACGTAGCTTTTAAATAGTTTAAATTTCTGAAACACTTCATTTTTAGCGCGCATGAAGTAAACAAAAATTTTACGCGTATAGTCATCGATGAAGGTCACGAAATAGCGATTTCCAGCTATTGATTTAACGTTCATTGGGCCACAGACGTCGCTGTGCACCAACTCAAGCACACTTTTTGTTATACGCTTTGCGTTTTTAGAAAATGGTAATGCACACAATTTTGCTTGGTTGCATGTATCGCAGTTCATGTCCGTATATACACATTCAATGTCCATACCTTCTACTAGTTTTTTATCATTTAATAATTTTAAACTTTGAAAATTTAGGTGGCCAAAGCGATTGTGCCACTTTTTTACATTTGATGTGTCCCTTAACATATGCACTTCACTGTTTTTCGCCAGCGTTTCATACAAATACAAGTTGCCTTCTTGCTTTGCTCTTAACACAACTTTATTGTTTTTGTTTTTTATTTGCACTTCTTTTTCGCCAAATATTATTGAATTTTTGTATTGTGTCGATTTACTAACCGACAAAAAATTCATTTGCAAAGAAGGTACGTACAACACATCACGCATTTCAATATTTCTTTTATTTACCTTTAGGACAACTGTGCCTATACCGAACGATTCAACGTATTTATTAGCTGCTAATTTTACCGAAGTCTTTGCTTCACTGAACGACACAAACATGTCTTTGTTGCAGCACATATGTGTGGTCGCGCCACTGTCAATACACCACGTATTTTTTCTTTGCTCCGCGGCACTTACATGTAACAGACAATTTGAATATTCTGTTTTGCACTTGTTTTCTTGCGCTGTCGCTTTTTTGCGACATTCACTAGCACGATGCCCAATTTTATCGCAATAGAAACACTTGCCTTTGAATTGTTGCTTTTGATCGTTTTTCTTTATGTTCTTTTTTACACTTTCGTTATGACTACTGTTCGTTTTTTGACACTTATTGTATTGCGCATCCCTTTGCACATGTGTGTGTGCGTATACCGACGCACTTGAATTATCGCATTCGCTAGTTTCTGCCTTTCGCGCAGCTTCTTCTAGAACTTTCAATTTTACATTTTCAAACGACGGCAAGTTGTCACGCGTTTCAATTGCAACAACAAAATTTTCCCAAGAATTTGGTAGGCTACACAAAAGCATAATTGCTTTAAGATCATCATTGATTTTAATGTCAAGCTCAGCTAATTTGTCTATAGTTTCGACAAATGTTTGCACGTATTTTGATGCGTCTTCCCCTGGCTGCATCTTTAAACGCAAAAGCTTTTGGTAAAGTTGAACTTTTCTGACTGGTCCAGTCGGCAAATGAACATCACGCAATTTTTTCCATGCGTCCGCTGCGGTCGTACAAGCTTTTATATGCAAAAACTGATTTGGCTTTACGTTTAAAATGAGGCACGCTAACGCCTTTTGTTCTGTCGTGTCCCATTTTGCTGATTCTGCTTCAGTTGCTGCCTCGGGCTTCGCATTTGTGATCACCTGCCACAAATCAGCCGTAATTAACACACTGCGCATGGTCATGCACCACACGTCGTAGTTATCATCACCAAGTTTTTCGATTTGATGTGATACGTTCATTTTGCTTTGCAAAAATTTTTCTACACCGACACGATATACCGATTTTTATTGCCGTTTTCGCGCACTACTTATTCGCGATGGGTCTGGGCCCATAACCTTTGTTGGATTTTGTTGGAATAAAAATCAGTATTTATTATGAAATGAGCACTTGAAGTTAGTTACACGTTTGACCTGCCAGTTCTAGTTCTAATACGGTAATGACCTTTTAAACAGAATAACTTATATTCATATACATAACTGTAAAACTGCGAAAGTAGGTGTAAGTGAACAATGCGATAAATAAGAATACAAACTAAACATCGCGTTGTTGCCAGACTTATGCAAAATCTTATACATACATATTGGGCTTATTCTTATACAATTTCAACAATACACATTTTGCAATCGATATCTAAATGCTTTAGCTCATTAGCTTAACATATCTAAGTTAATAAAACTTCTTTAATTTTCATAACTGCAGTGCACGCAGAAGAATTCCATAATCTTATATTTAGGTATAAAGTCGATTTTTTTGTATATACATATTTAGCTATTGATATCGAAATGCTTCAAATCATTAGTTTAACATATTAAGTTAATAACCATTTTTTAGCTTACTGAAGTCTACATAAAGCCTTAACGGTATAACGGCAGTGCATTTAGAAGAATTCCGTAATGTTATAATTTTATATTTAGGTGTAAAGTCGATTTTCTTGTATTTACACATTTAGCAGTCGATATCGAAATGCTTCAAATAACTGGTTTAACATATTTAAGTTAATAAACCTTCTTTAACGAACTGCAGTTTATACAAAGCCATGGCGGCATAAAGACAGTACATTTGGAAGAATTCCGTAATCTTATATTTAGGTATAAAGTCGATTTTTTTGTATATACATATTTAGCTATCGATATCGAAATGCTTCAAATCATTAGTTTAACATATTAAGTTAATAAACATTTTTAGGCTTACTGAAGTCTACATAAAGCCTTAATGGTATAACGGCAGTGCATTTAGAAGAATTCCGTAATGTTTTAATTTTATATTTAGGTATAAATTCGATTTTCTTGTATATACACATTTAGCAATCGATATCGAAATGCTTCAAATCATTAGTTTAACATATTTAAGTTAATTAACATTCTTTAACGTATTGAAGTTGATAAAAAGCCATGCCGGCATAACGACAGTACATTTGGAAGAATTCCGTAGTCTTATATTTAGGTATGAATTCCATTTTCTTGTATATACATATTTGGCAAGCGATATCGAAATGCTTCAAATCATTAGTTTAACATATTTAAGTTAATTAACATTCTTTAACGTATTGAAGTTGATATAAAGCCATAACGCCAGTGCATTTGGAAGAATTCCGTAATCTTATATTTAGGTATGTAGTCGATTTTCTTGGATTTGCATATTTAGCAATCGATATCGAAAATCTTCAAATAACTGGTTTAGCATATTTAGGTTAATTAACCTTATTTATCTTACTGAAGTTTAAATAAAGCCATAACGGCATAACGGCAGTATATTTGAGTGAATTCCGTAATGTTTTATTTAGGTATAAAATCGATTTTCTTGTATATACACATTTAGCAATCGATATCGAAATGCTTCAACTCATTAGTTTAACATATTTAAGTTAATAAACCTTCTTTAACGATCTGAAGTTGGCATAACGGCAGTGGATGTAGAAGAATTCCTTAATCTTGTATTTAGGTATAAAGTCGATTTTCTTGTATATACATATTTAGCTATCGATATCGAAATGCTTCAAATCATTTGTTTAACATATTAAATTAATAAACATTTTTTAGCTTACTAAAGTCTACATAAAGCCTTAACGGTATAACGGCAGTGGATTTAGAAGAATTCTGTAATGTTATAATTTTATATTTAGATATAAAGTCGATTTTTTTGTATTTGCACATTTAGCAATCGATATCGAAATGCTTCAAACAATTAGTTTAACATATTTAAAATAATTAACCTTCTTTAACGTATTGAAGTTGATACAAAGCCATGGCGGCATAATGACAGTACATTCGGAAGAATTCCGTAATCTTATATTTAGGTATAAAGTCAATTTTCTTGTATATACACATTTAGCAATCGATATCGAAATGCTTTAAATCATTAGTTTAACATATTTAAGTTAATAAACCTTCTTTAACGCACTGAAGTGTACATAAAGCGTTAACGGCATAACGGCAGTGCATGTAGAAGAACTATATACATATTTGGCAAGCGATATCAAAATGCTTCAAATCACTAGTTTAACATATTAAGTTAATAAACATATATTAGCTTACTGAAGTCTACATAAAGCCTTAACGGTATAACGGCAGTGCATTAAGAAGAATTCCGTAATGTTATAATTTTATATTTAGGTGTAAAGTCGATTTTCTTGTATTTACTCATTTAGCAGTCGATATCGAAATGCTTCAAATAACTGGTTTAACATATTTAAGTTAATTAACCTTCTTTAACGAACTGAAGTTAATATAAAGCCATAACGGCAGTGCATTTAGAAGAATTACGTAATCTTATATTTAGGTATGAATTCGATTTTCTTGTATATACACATTTAGCAATCGATATCGAAATGCTTCATATCATTAGTTTAACATATTTAAGTTAATAAAGCTACTTTAACTTTCATAACTGCCGTGCACGCAGAAGAATTCCGTAATCTTATATTTAGGTATGTAGTCGATTTTCTTGGATTTGCATATTTAGCAATCGATATCGAAAATCTTCAAATAACTGGTTTAGCATATTTAGGTTAATTAACCTTATTTATCTTACTGAAGTTTAAATAAAGCCATAACGGCATAACGGCAGTATATTTGAGTGAATTCCGTAATGTTTTATTTAGGTATAAAATCGATTTTCTTGTATATACACATTTAGCAATCGATATCGAAATGCTTCAACTCATTAGTTTAACGTATTTAAGTTAATAAACCTTCTTTAACGATCTGAAGTTGGCATAACGGCAGTGGATATAGAAGAATTCCTTAATCTTGTATTTAGGTATAAAGTCGATTTTCTTGTATATACATATTTAGCTATCGATATCGAAATGCTTCAAATCATTTGTTTATCATATTAAATTAATAAACATTTTTTAGCTTACTAAAGTCTACATAAAGCCTTAACGGTATAACGGCAGCGCATTTAGAAGAATTCTGTAATGTTATAATTTTATATTTAGATATAAAGTCGATTTTCTTGTATTTGCACATTTAGCAATCGATATCGAAATGCTTCAAACAATTAGTTTAACATATTTAAAATAATTAACCTTCTTTAACGTATTGAAGTTGATACAAAGCCATGGCGGCATAGTGACAGTACATTCGGAAGAATTCCGTAATCTTATATTTAGGTATAAAGTCAATTTTCTTGTATATACACATTTAGCAATCGATATCGAAATGCTTTAAATCATTAGTTTAACATATTTAAGTTAATAAACCTTCTTTAACGCACTGAAGTGTACATAAAGCGTTAACGGCATAACGGCAGTGCATGTAGAAGAACTATATACATATTTGGCAAGCGATATCAAAATGCTTCAAATCATTAGTTTAACATATTTAAGTTAATTAACCTTCTTTAACGGATTGCAGTTGATATAAAGCCATAACGGCAGTGCATTTGGAAGAATTCCGTAATCTTATATTTAGGTATAAAGTCGATTTTCTTTTTTATACACATTTCGATATCCATATCGAAATGCTTGAAATCATTAGTTTAACATATTAAGTTAATAAACATTTTTTAGCTTACTGAAGTCTACATAAAGCCTTAGCGGTATAACGGCAGTGCCGTAATGTTATAATTTTATATTGAGGTATAAATTCGATTTTCTTGTATATACAAATTTAGCAAGCGATATCGAAATGCTTCAAATCATTAGTTTAACATATTTAAGTTAATTATCCTTCTTTAACGTATTGAAGTTGATAAAGAGCCGTGGCGGCATAACGACAGTACATTTGGAAGAATTCCGTAGTCTTATATTTAGGTATAAAGTCGATTTTCTTGTATATATGCATTAAGCAATCGATATCGAAATGCTTCAAATAACTGGTTTAACATATTTAAGTTAATCAACCTTCTTTAACGAACTGAAGTTAATATAAAGCCATAACGGCATAACGGCAGTGCGTTTGGAAGAATTCCGTAGTCTTATATTTAGGTATGAATTTGATTTTCTTTTACATACACATTTAGCTATCGATATCAAAATGCTTCAAATCATTAGTTTAACATATTAAGTTAATAAACATTTTTTAGCTTACTAAAGTCTACATAAAGCCTTAGCGGTATAACGGCAGTGCATTTAGAAGAATTCCGTAATGTTATAATTTTATATTTAGGTATAAAGTCGATTTTCTTGTATTTGCACATTTAGCAATCGATATCGAAATGCTTCAAACAACTAGTTTAACATATTTAAAATAATTAACCTTCTTTAACGTATTGAAGCTGATACAAAGCCATGGCGGCATAATGACAGTACATTCCGAAGAATTCCGTAATCTTATATTTAGGTATAAAATCGATCTTCTTTTTTATACACATTTCGATATCCATACCGAAATGCCTGAAATCATTAGTTTAACATATTAAGTTAATAAACATTTTTTAGCTTACTGAAGTCCACATAAAGCCTTAACGGTATAACGGCAGTGCATTTAGAAGAATTCCGTATTTTTTTAATTTTATATTTAGGTATAAATTCGGTTTTCTTGTATATGCACATTTAGCAATCGATATCGAAATGCTTCAAATCATTAGTTTAACATATTTAAGTTAATTAACCTTCTTTAACGTATTGAAGTTGATAAAGAGCCATGGCGGCATAACGACAGTACATTTGGAAGAATTCCGTAGTCTTATATTTAGGTATGAATTCGATTTTCTTGTATATACATATTTGGCAAGCGATATCGAAATGCTTCAAATCATTAGTTTAACATATAAGTTAATAAACATATATTAGCTTACTGAAGTCTACATAAAGCCTTAACGGTATAACGGCAGTGCATTAAGAAGAATTCCGTAATGTTATAATTTTATATTTAGGTGTAAAGTCGATTTTCTTGTATTTACTCATTTAGCAGTCGATATCGAAATGCTTCAAATAACTGGTTTATCATATTTAAGTTAATTAACCTTCTTTAACGAACTGAAGTTAATATAAAGCCATAACGGCAGTGCATTTAGAAGAATTACGTAATCTTATATTTAGGTATGAATTCGATTTTCTTGTATATACACATTTAGCAATCGATATCGAAATGCTTCATATCATTAGTTTAACATATTTAAGTTAATAAAGCTTTTTAACTTTCATAACTGCCGTGCGCGCAGAAGAATTCCGTAATCTTATATTTAGGTATGTAGTCGATTTTCTTGGATTTGCATATTTAGCAATCGATATCGAAAATCTTCAAATAACTGGCTTAGCATATTTAGGTTATTTAACCTTCTTTATCTTACTGAAGTTTAAATAAAGCCATAACGGCATAACGGCAGTATATTTGAGTGAATTCCGTAATCTTTTATTTAGGTATAAAATCGATTTTCTTGTATATACACATTTAGCGATCGATATCGAAATGCTTCAACTCATTAGTTTAACATATTTAAGTTAATAAACCTTCTTTAACGACCTGAAGTTGGCATTACGGCAGTGAATGTAGAAGAATTCCGTAATCTTATATTTAGGTATAAAGTCGATTTTCTTGTATATACATATTTAGCTATCGATATCGAAATGCTTCAAATCATTTGTTTAACATAATAAATTTATACATTTTTTAGCTTACTTAAGTCTACATAAAGCCTTAACGGTATAACGGCAGTGCATTTAGAAGAATTCCGTAATGTTATAATTTTATATTTAGGTATAAAGTCGATTTTCTTGTATTTGCACACTTAGCAATCGATATCGAAATGCTTCAAACCATTAGTTTAACATATTTAAAATAATTAACCTTCTTTAACGTATTGAAGTTGATACAAAGCCATGGAGGCATAATGACAGTAGGACTGGAAGAATTCCGTAATCTTATATTTAGGTATAAAGTCAATTTTCTTGTATATACGCATTTAGCAATCGATACCGAAATGCTTTAAATTATTAGTTTAACATATCTAAGTTAATAAACCTTCTTTAACGCACTGAAGTCTACATAAAGCGTTAACGGCATAACGGCAGTGCATGTAGAAGAATTCCGTTATCTTATATTTAGGTATAAATTCGATTTTCTTGTATTTGCATATTTGGCAAAAAATATCGAAATGCTTCAAATCATTAGTTTAACATTTTTAAGTTAATTAACCTTCTTTAACGTATTGAAGTTGATAAAGAGCCTTGCCGGCATAACGACAGTACATTTGGAAGAATTCCGTAGTCTTATATTTAGGTATAAAGTTGATTTTCTTGTATATATGCATTAGGCAATCGATATCGAAATGCTTCAAAAAACTGGTTTAACATATTTAAGTTAATAAACCTTCTTTAACGAACTGAAGTTAATATAAAGCCATAACGGCATAACGGCAGTGCGTTTGGAAGAATTCCGTAGTCTTATATTTAGGCATAAAGTCGATTTTCTTGTACATACACATTTTGCAATCGATATCGAAATGATTCAAATAACTGGTTTAGCATATTTAACTTAATTAACCTTCCTTATCTTACTGAAGTTTACATAAAGCCATAACGGCATAACGGCAGTATATTTATATGAATTCCGTTATCTTATATTTAGGTATAAAGTCGATTTTGTTGTACATACACATTTAGCAATCGATATCGAAATGCTTCAAATCAATAGTTTAACATATTTAAGTTAATTATCCTTCTTTTTCTTATTGAAGTTTACATAAAGCCATAACGGTATAACGGCAGTGCATTTGGAAGAATTCCGTAATCATATATTTAGGAATAAAGTCGATTTTTTGTATATACACATTTAGCAATCGATATCGAGATGGTTTAACTCATTAGTTTAACATATTTAAGTTAATATACCTTCTTTAAAGATCAGAAGTTTGCATATAGCCATGATGGCATAACGGCAGTGCATGTAGAAGAATTCCGTTATCTTATATTTAGGAATAAAGTCGATTCTCTTGTATATACACATTTAGCTATCGATATCGAAATGCTTCAAATCATTAGTTTAACATATTTAAGTTAATTAATCCTATTTATCTTCCTGAAGTCTATATCAAGCCTTAACGGCCTAACGGCAGTGCAGTTAGAAGAATTACGTAATCTTATATTTAGGTATAATCTTATATTTAGATATAAAGTCGATATATATATCGAAATGTTTCAAATCATTATTTTAACATATTCAAGTTAATAAGCCTTATTTAACGCACTGAAGTTAACATAAAGCCATGACGGTATAAGGGCAGTGCATGTAGAAGAATTCCGTAATCTTATATTTAGGTATAAATTCGATTTTGTTGTATATACACATTTAGCAATCGATGTCGAGATGCTTCAGCTCATTAGTTTAACATATTTAAGTTAATAAACTTTCTTCGAAGAACTGAAGTTGGCATAAAATCATGGCGGCATAACGGCAGTGCATGTAGAAGAATTCCGTTATCTTATATTTAGGTATAAAGTCGATTTTCTTGTATATACACATTTAGCAATCGATATCGAAATGCTTCATATCATTAGTTTAACATATTTAAGTTAATAAACTTTCTTCGAAGAACTGAAGTTGGCAGAAAATCATGGCGGCATAACGGTAGTGCATGTAGAAGAATTCCGTTATCTTATATTTAGGTATAAAGTCGATTTTCTGATATCGAAATGCTTCAAATCATTAGTTTAACATATTTAAGTTAATTATCCTTCTTTTTCTTATTGAAGTTTACATAAAGCCATATCGGTATAACGGCAGTGCGTTTAGAAGAATTCCGTAATCATATATTTAGGAATAAAGTCGATTTTTTGTATATACACATTTAGCAATCGGTATCGAGATGGTTCAACTCATTAGTTTAACATATTTAAGTTAATATACCTTCTTTAAAGATCAGAAGTTTGCATATAGCCATGATGGCATAACGGCAGTGCATTTAGAAGAATTATGTTATCTTTTATTTAGGTATAAATTCGATTTTCTTGTATATACACATTTAGCAAACGATATCGAAATGCTTCAAATCATTAGTTTAACATATTTAAGTTAATAAACCTTCTTTAGCGCACTGAAGTCTACATAAAGCCATGGCGGCATAACGGCAGTGCATGTAGAAGAATTCCTTAATCTTATATTCAGGTATAAAGTCGATTTTCTTGTATATACACATTTAGCTATCGATATCGAAATGCTTCAAATCATTAGTTTAACATATTAAGTTATTAAACATTTTTTAGCTTAATGAGGTCTACATAAAGCCTTAACGGTATAACGGCAGTGCATTTAGAAGAAATCCGTAATGTTATAATTTTATATTTAGGTATAAAGTCGATTTTGTTGTATTTACACATTTAACAGTCGATATCGAAATGCTTCAAACCATAAGTTTAACATATTTAAAATAATTAACCTTCTTTAACGTATTGTAGTTGATACAAACCATGGCGGTATAACGACAGTACATTTGGAAGAATTCCGTAATCTTATATTTAGGTATATGTAAAGTCGATTTTCTTGTATATACACATTTAGTAATTGATATCGAAATGCTTCAAATCATTAGTTTTACATTTTCATGTTATTTATAATAAACCTTCTTTAACACACTGAAATCTACATAAAGCCTTAACAGTATAACTGCAGTGCATTTAGAAGATTTCCGTAATCTTATATTAAGGTAAAAAGTCGATTTTCTTGTATTTATATATTCAGCAATCGATATCGAAATGTTTCAAATCATTAGTTTAACATATTAAGTTAATAAAAAATTTTAAGCTTAGTGAGGTCTACATAAAGCCTTAACGGCATAACGGCAGTGCGTTTAGAAGAATTCCGTTATCTTATAAATAGGGAAAAATTCGATTTTCTTTTATATACACATTTAGCTATCGATATCGAAATGCTTCAAATCATTAGTTTAACATATTTAAGTTAATAAACTTTCTTCGAAGAACTGAAGTTGGCATAAAATCATGGCGACATAACGGCAGTGCATGTAGAAGAATTCCGTTATCTTATATTTAGGTATAAAGTCGATTTTCTTGTATATACACATTTAGTAATCGATATCGAAATGCTTCAAATCATTAGTTTAACATATTTAAGTTAATTATCCTTCTTTTTCTTACTGAAGTTTACATAAAGCCATAACGGTATAACGGCAGTGCATTTGGAAGAATTCCGTAATCTTATGTTTAGGAATATAGTCGATTTTTTGTATATACACATTTTGCAATCGATATCGAGATGGCCCTACTCATTAGTTTAACATATTTATGTTAATATACCTTCTTTAATGATCAGAAGTTTGCATGTAGCAATGATGGCATAACGGCAGTGCATGTAGAAGAATTCCGTTATCTTATATTTAGGTATAAAGTCGATCTTCTTGTAAATACACATTTAGCTATCGATATCGAAATGCTTCAAATCATTAGTTTAACATATTTGAGTTAATAAACTTTCTTTAACGCACTGAAGTCTACATAAAGCTTTAACGGTATAACTGCAGTGCATTTAGAAGAATTCCGTAATCTTATATTAAGGTAAAAAGTCGATTTTCTTGTATCTACATATTTAGCAATCGATATCGAAATGCTCCAAATCATTAGTTTAACATATTTTAGTTAATTAACCATCCTTAACGTATTGAAGGTGAAATAAAGCCATGGCGGCGTAACGACAGTAATTTGGAAGAATTCCGTAATCTTATATGTAGGTATAAAGTCGATTTTTTTGTACATACACATTTAGCAATCAATATCGAAACGCTTCAACCTTATGCCTTAACGGCATAACGGCAGTGCATTTAGAAGAATTACGTTATCTTATATTTAGGTATGATTTCGATTTTCTCGTACATACTAATTTAGCAATCGATATCGAAATGCTTCAAATCATTAGTTTAACATATTTAAGTTAATAAACCTTCTTTAACTCACTGAAGTTTACATAAAGCCTTAACGGCATAACGGCAGTGCATTTAGAAGAATTATGTTATCTTTTATTTAGGTATAAATTCGATTTTCTTGTATATACACATTTAGCAGTCGATATCGAAATGCTTCAAAGTATTAGTTTAACATATTTAAGTTAACAAACCTTCTTTAACGAACTGAAGTTGACATAAAGCCATGGCGGTTTAACGGCAGTGCATTTGGAAGAATTCCGTTATCCTATGTTTAGGTATAAAGTCAAGTTTCTTGTACTAGCACATTTAGCAATCGATATCGAAATGCTTCAAATCATTAGTTTAACATATTTAAGTTAAATTACCTTCTTTAACTTACCGAAGGTGACATGAAGCCATGGCGGCATAACGGCAGTGCAGTTAGAAGAATTCCATAATCTTATATTTAGGTATAAAGTCGATTTTCTTGTATATACTCATTAAACAATTGATATCGAAATGCTTCAAAATATTAGTTTAACATATTTAAGTTAATTTACCCTCTTTTCATACTGAAGTCTACAAAAGCCTTAACGGGATAACGGCAGTGCATGTAGAAGAATTCCGTTATCTTTTATTTAGGTATAAAGTCGATATTGTTGTACATACACATATAGCAGTCTATATCGAAATGCTTCAAATCATTAGTTTTACATTTTCAAGTTATTTATAATAAACCTTCTTTAACGCACTGAAGTTTACATAAAGCCTCAACGGTATAACTGCAGTGCATTTAAAAGAATTCCGTAATCTAATATTTAAGGTACAAAGTCGATTTTATTGTATTTGCACATTTAGCAATCGATATCGAAATGCTTCAAATCATAAGTTTAACATATTTAAGTTAATAAACCTTCTTTAGCGCACTAAAGTCTACATAAGGCCCTAATGGCATAACGGCAGTGCATTTAGAAGAATTCCATAATGTTATAATTTTATATTTAGGTATAAAGTCGATTTTCTTGTATTTACACATTTAGCAATCGATATCGAAATGCTTCAAACCATTAGCTTATCATATTTAAATAATTAACCTTCTTTACAGAAGCCATAACGGCATAACGGCAGTATATTTGGGTAATTTCCGTAATCTTTTATTTAGGTATAAAATCGATTTTCTTGTATATACACATTTAGCAATCGATATCGAAATGCTTCAGCTCATTAGCTTAACATATTTAAGTTAATAAACCTTCTTTAACTTTCATAACTGCAGTGCACGCAGAAGAATTCCATAATCTTATATTTAGGTATAAAGTCCATTTTCTTGTATATACATATTTAGCTATCGACATCGAAATGCTTCAAATCATTAGTTTAACATATTAAGTTAATAAACATTTTTTAGCTTACTGAAGTCTACATAAGCATTAACGGTATAACGGCAGTGCATTTAGAAGAATTCCGTAATGTTATAATTTTATATTTAGGTGTAAAGTCGTTTTTCTTGTATTACACATTTAGCATCGATATTGAAATGCTTCACTTTTAACATATTTAAGTTAATAAACCTTCTTTAACGTCGATATCTGACAGCAGGGAAGAATTCCTAATCTTATATTTAGGTATAAAGTCATTTTCTTGTAATACAATTTAGCTTCGAATCGAAATGCTTCAAATCATTAGTTTAACATATTAAGTTAATAAACCTTCTTTAGCACTGAAGTCTACATAAAGTTAACGGATAAGGGCAGTGCATTTAGAAATTCCGTTATATTATATTTAGGTTAAATCGATTTTCTTGTATAAATTTGCAGCGATATGAAATGCTTCAAATATGTTTAACATATTAATTATAACTTCTTTAACGATGAGTTGTAAAAGCCATAACGACAGTACATTTGGAAGAATTCCGTAATCTTATATTTAACATATTAAGTTAATAAACATTTTTTAGCTTACTGAAGTCTACATAAAGCCTTAACGGCAGTGCATTTAGAAGAATTCCGTAATGTTATAATTTTATATTTAGGTATAAATTCGATTTTCTTGTATATACACATTTAGCAATCGATATCGAAATGCTTCAAATCATTAGCTTAACATATTTAAGTTAACAAAACTTCTTTAACGCCTGAAGTAAACATAAAGCCATGGCGCCATAATGGCAGTGCATGTAGAAGAATTCCGTAATCTTATATTTAGGTATGTAGTCGATTTTCCTTGATTTACACATTTAGCAATCGATATCGAAAATCTTCAAATAACTGGTTTAACATATTTTGGTTAATTAACCTTCTTTATCTTACTGAAGTTAATATAAAGCCATAACGGCAGTGCATTTGGGTGAATTCCGTAATCTTTTATTTACGTATAAAATCGATTTTCTTGTATATACACATTTAGCAATCGATATCGAAATGCTTCAGCTCATTAGTTTAACATATTTAAGTTAATTAATCCTCTTTGTCTTACTGAAGTCTACAAAAGCCTTAACGGCATAACGGCAGTGCATTTGGAAGAGTTCCGTAATCTTATATTTAGTTATAAAGTCGATTTTGTTGTATATACCCATTTAGCAATCGATAACGAAATGCTTCAAGTCATTAGTTTAACATATTTAAGTTAACATATTTAAGTTAATTAACTTTCTTTATCTTACTGAAGTTTACATAAAGCCATAACGGTATAACGGCAGTGCATTTGGAAGAATTCCGTAATCTTATATTTGGGTAAAAAGTCGGTTTTGTTGTATATACACATTTAGCAATCGATATCGAAATGCTTCAAATCATTTGTTTAACATGTTTAAGTTAATTAACCTTCCTAAACGTATTGAAGTTGATATAAAGCCATGGCGGTATAACGACAGTACATTTGGAAGAATTCTGTAATCTTATATTTAGGTATAAAGTCGATTTTCTTGTATATATGCATTAAGAAATCGATTTCGAAATGCTTCAAATAACTGGTATAACATATTTAAGTTAATAAATCTTCTTTAACGATCTGAAGTTAACATAAAGCCATAACGGCATAACGGCAGTGCATTTAGAAGAACTCCGTTAAATATACACATTTAGCAATCGATATCGAAATGCTTCAAATCGTTAATTTAACATATTTAAATTATTTAACCCTCTCTTATCTTAATGAAGTCTACAAAACCCTTAACGGCATAACGGTAGTGCATTTAGAAGAATTAATTAATATTATATTTAGGTATAAAGTCGATTTTCTTGTATATACACATTTAGCAATCGATATCGAAATGCTTCAAATCATTAGTTTAACATATTTAAGTTAATAAACCTTCTTTAACTCACTGAAGTCTACATAAAGCCTTAACGGCATAACGGCAGTGCATTTAGAAGTATTATGTTATCTCTTATTTAGGTATAAATTCGATTTTCTTGTATATGCACATTTAGCAATCGATATCGAATTGCTTCAAATCATTAGTTTAACATATTTAAGTTAATAAACCTTCTTTAGCGCACTAAAGTCTACATAAGGCCCTAATGGCATAACGGCAGTGCATTTAGAAGAATTCCATAATGTTATAATTTTATATTTAGGTATAAAGTCGATTTTCTTGTATTTACACATTTAGCAATCGATATCGAAATGCTTCACATCATTAGTTTAACATATTTAAGTTAATTAACCATCTTTACCGTATTGAAGGTGATATAAAGCCATGGCGGCATAACGACCGTAATTTGGAAGAATTCCGTAATCTTATATTTAGGTATAAAATCGATTTTCTTGTATATACACATTCAGAAATCGATATCGAAATGCTTCAAATCATTCTTCTTCTTTACTGGCGTAGACACCGCTTACGCGATTATAGCCGAGTCAACAACAGCGCGCCAGTCGTTTCTTCTCTTCGCTACTTGGCGCCAATTGGATATTCCAAGCGAGGCCAGGTCCTTCTCCACTTGGTCCTTCCAACGGAGTGGAGGTCTTCCTCTTCCTCTGCTTCCCGCGGCGGGTACTGCGTCGAATACTTTCAGAGCTGGAGTGTTTTCATCCATCCGGACAACATGACCTAGCCAGCGTAGCCGCTGTCTTTTAATGCGCTGAACTATGTCAATGTCGTCGTATATCTCGTACAGCTCATCGTTCCATCGAATGCGATATTCGCCGTGGCCAACGCGCAAAGGACCATAAATATTTCGCAGAACCTTTCTCTCGAAAACTCGCAACGTCGACTCATCCGTTGTTGACATCGTCCAAGCCTCTGCACCATATAGCAGGACGGGAATTATGAGTGACTTATAGAGTTTGGTTTTTGTTTGTCGAGAGAGGACTTTGCTTCTCAATTGCCTACTTAGTCCGAAGTAGCACCTGTTGGCAAGAGTTATCCTGCGTTGGATTTCTAGGCTGACATTGTTGGTGGTGTTTACGCTGGTTCCAAGATAGACGAAATTATCTACAACTTCAAAGTTATGACTGTCAACAGTGACGTGAGTGCCAAGTCGCGAGTGCGACGACTGTTTGTTTGATGACAGGAGATATTTCGTCTTGCCCTCGTTCACTGCCAGACCCATTTCTTTTGCTTCCTTGTCCAGTCTGGAGAAAGCAGAACTAACGGCGCGGATGTTGAGGCCGATGATATCAATATCATCGGCATACGCCAGCAGTTGTACACTCTTATAGAAGATGGTACCTTCTCTGTTGAGTTCTGCAGCTCGAATTATTTTCTCCAGAAGCAGGTTGAAAAAGTCGCACGATAAGCAATCGCCTTGTCTGAAACCTCGTTTCGTATCGAACGGCTCGGAGAGGTCCTTCCCGATTCTGACGGAGCTTTCCGTATTGCTCAACGTCAGCTTGCACAGCCGTATTAGTTTTTCAGACATCGCGGCATAAAGGCAGCTCCTTTTCGTGCTGTCGAAAGCAGCTTTGAAATCGACGAAGAGGTGGTGTGTGTCGATTCTCCTTTCACGGGTCTTTTCCAAGATTTGGCGCATCGTGAATATCTGGTCGGTTGTTGATTTACCAGGTCTAAAGCCACACTGATAAGGTCCAATCAGTTTGTTGACGGTGGGCTTTAATCTTTCACACAACATGCTCGACAGAACCTTATATGCGATGTTGAGGAGGCTAATCCCACGGTAGTTGGCGCAGATTGTGGGGTCTCCTTTTTTGTGGATTGGGCATAGCACACTTAAATTCCAATCGTTGGGCATACTTTCGTCAGACCATATTTTGCAAAGAAGCTGATGCATGCACCTTATCAGCTCTTCGCCGCCGTGTTTGAATAGCTCGGCCGGCAATCCATCGGCCCCTGCCGCTTTGTTGTTTTTCAGGCGGGCAATTGCTATTCGAACTTCTTCACGGTCGGGCAATGGAACGTCTGTTCCATCGTCATCGATTGGGGTATCGGGTTCGCTTTCTCCTGGTGTTGTGCGTTCACTGCCATTCAGCAGGCTGGAGAAGTGTTCCCTCCGTAATTTAAGTATGCTCTGGGCATCGGTGGCTAGATCACCTTGGGGGGTTCTACAAGAGTATGCTCCGGTCTTGAAACCTTCTGTAAGCCGCCGCATCTTTTCGTAGAATTTTCGAGCATTACCCCTGTCGACCAGCATATCAAGCTCTTCGTACTCACGCATTTCGGCCTCTTTCTTTTTCTGTCTACAAATGCGTCTCGCTTCCCTCTTCAACTCTCGGTATCTATCCCATCCCGCACGTGTTGTGGTCGATCGTAACGTTGCGAGGTAGGCAGCCTGTTTTCTCTCCGCTGCGACACGGCACTCCTCGTCGTACCAGCTGTTCTTTTGCACTTTCCGAAAGCCAATGGTTTCAGTTGCAGCTGTACGTAAGGAATTTGAAATGCCGTCCCACAGTTCCCTTATACCGAGTTGTTGCCGAGTGCTCTCAGAGAGCAGGAGTGCAAGCCGAGTAGAAAATCGTTCGGCTGTCTGTTGTGATTGCAGCTTCTCGACGTCGAACCTTCCTTGTGTTTGTTGGCGTGCGTTTTTTGCTGCACAGAGGCGGGTGCGAATTTTGGCTGAAACAATATAGTGGTCCGAGTCGATGTTAGGACCTCGGAGCGCACGCACATCTAAAACACTGGAGACGTGTCTTCCGTCTATCACAACATGATCGATCTGGTTGGTGGTTTTTCGATCAGGAGACAGCCAGGTAGCTTGATGTATCTTCTTATGCTGGAATCTAGTACTACAGATAACCATATTCCGTGCCCCGGCGAAGTCGATCAGCCTCAGCCCATTTGGGGATGTTTCCTCGTGGAGGCTGAATTTACCGACCGCAGTGCCAAAGATATCTTCTTTGCCCACCCTGGCATTGAAGTCGCCAAGCACGATTTTTACATCGTGGCGGGGGCATCTCTCATAAGTGCGCTCCAAGCACTCATAAAAGGCATCTTTGGTCACATCGTCCTTCTCTTCCGTCGGGGCGTGGGCGCAAATCAGTGATATGTTGAATAACCTCGCTTTGATGCGGATTGTGGCTAGACGTTCATTCTCCGGAGTGAATGATAGTACTCGGCGACGGAGTCTCTCTCCCACCACGAATCTAACACCAAACTTGCGCTCCTTTATATGGCCACTTTAGTAAATGTCACAAGGACCTACTTGTCTCTGTCCTTGTCCCGTCCATCGCATTTCTTGGACGGCGGTGATGTCAGCCTTTATCTTTACGAGGGCATCTACCAGCTGGGCAGCGGCACCTTCCCAATTAAGGGACCGGACATTCCAGGTGCATGCCCTCAAATCATAGTCCTTATTTCGTTTGCCATGATCGTCATCAAACGGGGGGGCTCTCATCCGAGGCTGTTTGTGCTTTTTCATTGGGGGAGTTTTTTTACGTGGCGGGTCCCAAACCCAGCGCACAACCCTATGCAGGGGTGTTTCGCCTTCTCACTTTAGCTCGCCTTCAAACGGATGTTCTTAGGCTACCCAGAGGATACTTGGTCAAAGACCGGAAGTCGTGAACTGCTTGAGTCATATGTAAAAGAATCGTTGCTGGCCACTCCCAAGTGAATGGCGATCAGAAAACTTTCCTCACTTGCGTGAACTTCTACACATGACCCCATCCTCCTCATTAGTTTAACATATTTATTTAGGGATTTTCTTGTATATACACATTTAGCAATCGATATCGAAATGCTTCAAATCATTAGTTTAACATATTTGAGTTAATTAACCCTCTTTATCTTACAGAAGTATACAAAAGCCTTAAGAAGTTAACATAAAGCCATAAAACATAACGGCAGTGCATTTAGAAGAATTCCGTAATCTTATATTAAGGTACAAAGTCGATTTTCTTGTATATACACATTTAGCAATCGATATCGAAATGCTTCAAATCATTAGTTTAACATATTTAAGTTAATTAACCTTCTTTAACTACTGAAGTTACATAAAGCCATGCGGCATAACGCAGTGCAT